>PVLA01005880.1:125051-136098 GCA_004027455.1 Hydrochoerus hydrochaeris
CTCCTCCTCCTCCTCCTCCTCCTCCTCTTCCCTGGGGCCAGGAAGGGCAAGGTAGAGGCCACAGGCAGTGGGTGACAGAGAGAGGCAGAGGCATTAGTTTGCAGAGCAGGGGGAGATACATGAAGGACCAGAACTGGGAAGTGGAGCTAGGATAGGGGTCCAGATTGGAAGGCTAATACGATGGATTATCCAGGGCCACACTCAACTCAGTCTCCAAGGAGCCTGTGGCTGGTCTCCTCCTGGGAAGTCTTCTCCCTCACCCAGCCTAGGCTCAGTTTTAAGGTTACCCCCAGAGCATGTAAACTCCATTTCTGAGTCTGGAAGGTATCCAGCCATTATTTTAATATAAATAATAACAATCTGCTCCATGCTGGCACTGTATATACATCATCCCATCCCTGCAACAGTTCTGCAAAGTAGATTTTAGAGATGAGGGAATTAAAGCTAAGAGAGGTTAGCTAATCTGCCCTAGGTCACATAGCTGGGCAAGTGAGAGAATTTAGGATTTGAACCCAGAGTTCCTAGAATGTCAAATCTCACACTCATTCCTACCAGGATCTCTGGGTAAACTTGGCACTATGTCTAGAAATCTATCCTGCCTTTAAAGGACAAAGATTTGTATTTCCCAAAGCTCAAGGTCAGGAAAATTGGATATGCTCTGAAATGGAATGTGGAAAATCCACAGCTTTGGAAGCAAAAAACCTGGCTTCAAATCCCAGTTGTATAAGTGTGTCCAGGCCATGTGCCCTCGGGCATACTATTACCCCTCTTAAAACCTCAGTTTCCTCATCTGTAAGATGGAGTTCCTGATGTGAACTCCCCAGAAGTGTTGCTAAGCCTAGAACATATATCAAGTGCCTGGAAAACAATATCAATGAGAACATGGTGGGGACTGTTACTAACTGCTCATGAACTGGATCTAATTCCCAAGGTGGCAGTCTGCTCATACAGAATAAGTGCTGTCCTGAGATGCTGCTGCACAGTACCAGGAGCCAGACTGAACAATGACAATCATTGGAGCTGTGCCACTATAGTTTCATGGTGTTTATGGACACACAGTACGGCTGGGAGGGGACAAGGTACATTGGAAGTGAAAAGGCTGATTCTCTGGTGACAGTCATGGAAACAGCCATGCCCCATTTTCAGATCCTCGATTCAGGGGAAACAGTAAATATGGAACCCAGGAAATGGAAGGATTGGGAACAAATGGGATGGAAAGCAGACAGGCAGGGGAGGAAACTGCTGTCCATCAGACTGACAGACAAGCAAATGCACACATGCACACATGCCCTTTTCAGACTCAGAGGCTCCCTCTGACACATTGCTCCACACACTCACTGAATCAGCAAAATCACATGAACCAGGACTTGAGTCTGGCATTCCTCATCTATAAAAAGAGAAGAAACATCCATACCTCTTAAGGCTGTAATGAGGAATGAATATTATCATTCAGTCCCAATGCTCATTTCTCTCTTCTTCAGGTTAGGCCCTGCTACCTCTCTTCTTCTGAGATTGCAGGCACCTTCTGGTTTTTTCTTTCTACCTTCCTGGTCCATATTAGCCTTACTAAAGTCCACCTTTGAGCACCAATCTCTTATGCTCAGACAGTCATCCTGGCTCTCGATTGCCTCCTGGATAAGTTCATACTCTTCAGTTTGCCATTCAAGGCTCTTCCATCATATGGCTTCAGACAGACCACAGTTAAATAGACTGGGGTTGCCATACCAGCTCCCCACTCTGCTAGTTGGCTGGCCTTGGATTCATTTCTTCACCAATCTGGGACTCATTTTCCTTATGTTTAAAAGAAGGAAATACCTATCCTGCTGGGTGTGGTGGGACTAAATAAATTTAAGTATGTTAAAGCACCTGCCACAGGGTAGATTGGATGCCTAGAACATGGAAACTATCACTGTGTCTGTGATTGGTGGCATCGATATCCTACTCACTCATGCCCACCCTCCATCAAACTAGCTGGTTCATTATTCCATCAGCACACTCAGCCTTTTCAAACCTCTGTGCCTCTAAAGATTCTGTCTTCCATTTCACACAGTCTTCCTTCCACAGAGACCTTTCTCTACTGACATTCTGTCTGAATTTAATGACTTTGCTCAAATACTGCTTCCTGCAGTAAGTCCTCCCTGACTCCCAGCCATAAGAATTCATTGCTTCCTCCTTGCTCCAGCATTCATATCCTTGTTTAGGGTTCTCTGTTGGTTGCTTTGAACTTTCTTGAAGTATTTCTGTCACCAATCTCCTCAACACCCCTGTATCTTCACTAGCACCACTTTTCCTTCTCTGTGAGAAAGATGGGGCCCTGATACTGTTTAAGGTTTGGAGGGAGCCCATCCCTCCAAAGCAACCAACCCCTCTCCCTCTCATATTTTCAGCCTCTCCCCCCACTGTTGCCTCCTTCCTGTCCTCATTTATGGAAGCCTGAGTCTCTTCCATTTGGGAATAAAAACCCTCTCTCTGCCCCCACATACCCCTCTGTCCCTCTCTTTTCTTCACAGCTAAGCTTCTTGAGAAATTCGTCTACACTAGCCATCTCTGCTTTGGTACCTCCCACAAGTTCTTCAGCCCACTGCAATCTGCCTTGTGCACCCACCACTACATAGAAGCTATTCTTACAAAGGTCACCCAGGCCCTCTTGATGGTTAAAGCCAATAAACTCTCTTCCACCTCAATTTACTCCCCCATCCCACCCCACTGCAACATTTGACACTCTTTAATAAGGTCCTCCTCTGCATGGCCCCTTCCTTCCTCTGCTTCTGGAAGCCCACTCCCCAGCTGGTTTTCCTCCTACTTCTGACTCCCCCAACTAATCTCGCAAACTCTTCCTCAGCCCATTCCTTATGTAATGGTGCCCCTTCCCCAGTTCTGCTCTAGTGCTCTCTTTCAGTCCATTTTTTCAGTTATGCTATTCTATTTCATAATTTCAGATACAGCTCTCTGTCCAGCATGGACCTCTCTCCTGGGCCACAGACCTACCAAGCCAATGCTTGATGGACATCTCTTTCAGGATGGTCATTACAGCCTTTAGATCTCAGAGGGATTGCTACCTTGGTGTCTTACCATGGCAAACCTAGTTTACTGTATTTCCTACCTTAGTGAAATGGAGTCACCCTAAATCCTTTCTGCTCCCTTAGCAAGTCAGTCACCATAAATCCTGCTGATGCTACCAGCTATATAGGTCTAAAAGAGTTGGCACATAATCTAGCTGCTGTTACCTCATCTTCTACTCCTTTCACCCCTTGTTCAACCTTTGTTTCTCCAACACACTCATCCCCCTACTCTTCCTTAAATATACCAAGCACACTATTCCCACAGGGTCTTTGCACTTCATATTCCTTATATCTGGAACATCATCTCCCAGATAGGTGCATGGTTCACTCCCTTACCTCCTTTAAGTCTCTGATCAGAATTACTTTGAGGATAACAATATGCAATGTAAGAACCATTACTAAATTCCTATCATCTTGTTTTGCAATCCTATATTACCATTGCTCTTTGTTTTTTTGTCATCATTTTGCTTTTGTTGTTGTTTTTAATTGTTTGCTTCTTGATTTTTCTGTTTTTTCTCTTTAAAATAAGAAAAAATAGACAAAAGTCTCTGCTCAGCTGCTGCCTCACTAGTGAAGTCCTCCCTCTTAAAAAGACACCCAAATATTCTCTATTTCCGTACTATGTGTCTTCATAGCACTCACAGACAATAGACACTATTTATTTATTTATTTACTATTTGTCTCACCTACTGGAAGATCCATCAGGACAGGTAACTGCTTTGTTCAATACTTTATCTCTAGTGCCTAGCACAGTGTTCTTCATAAATACTCATTGAATGAATGAATCCATTGATAGTTCTGAACACATCAACTTAATATTAATTCCATCCTCAATCATCTCTACCTCTTCCTCATCCCCCATTAGCTCCTCAGTCTCTGATTCTGGTCCTCTCTTGTGTCCAGTCACCTCTAAGTCCCTCTCCTCTGATCTGTCTCCACTGCTACTTCCTTAGATATTCTCTCTCTCTCTCTCTCTCCCTCCCTCCCTCCCTCCCTCCCTCCACCCCACTTCTTTTCTTCTCCCTCCCTTCCTCCCTCACTCTGCTCTCTATGGGATTACTCTAACCACCTCCCCCCTAGTCTCCTTTCCTTCTAAAATGCTAATTTGATCTTGCCACTTTCCCTACTCAAGAACTGCTCATGGCTCCCCAGCTGTCTACCCAAATGAAAAAAAAATAACAAGCCTGAACACCCCAGAAAGCTGCTTGAGGCATGACTAATCTCTGTCCCTTCTAATGCTTTGTTTGGTCCTTTCTCATTTTTAGGTTCTGTACAGACCCTCACAGCACCAGCAGCCTTCACCATTAGCTCACCAAATCTTTATGAACCTTGAATGACTACCTCAAATGATACTTTCATCAGAAAACTCTGCCTGACTCACAAACCAGCAGTCCCCCCCAACTAAAAAAATCCTTGAGTGGCCAGGGATATAGCTCAATGGCACAGAACCTGCCTGTCAGGTGCAAGGTCATGAGTTCAATTCCCAGTACCAAAAAACAAAAAAGAAAAGAAAAAAATCTTCAGTATTTCCTATAGGAAATAAGTGTCTCCAGGTTTACCTGGGATCTCTTGAGAACCAGAAGTATGATAGAAGTTAGTAATTATGTCTGAGACTAAGCCAATACCCTAAATTAGGCCTTTTAGCTGCTCTCTATGCATACAACCCACTTTTCATATTGACTGCTAATCTGATGTTTTTAAAACATGAATTCTGCCAAATTATTCTCCTATTTAGAATTCATTCATGTGACACTTTGCCACCAACAACACTGGTTCTCAACTTTTTTGGGGGAAAACAATCTTTTTTGTTATAGTTCATGAAAATCATAAACCATCACACCTCAAAAAAAATTACACACAGGTATGCACATGCAACATTTTGCTCCCAATCTCAGGAGGTTGATGGTCTCTTGAAGCCCATGTAGGACCCAGGAGCTCCAGGTTAAGAACCTCTGGCTTTACCCAATAGATCCAGGTTCTTTTGCATTTGCTATTCCTTCTGTCTAGGATGCTCTTCCACACTTCATCCCTCTATCCCTGGCTAATCCTTAGTTATTCTCTAGGATTGAGTTTGAGTTAACCTGCACTGGGCCAGATTTCTTTCTCTGGGCTTCCATTCTTGCCACTCCCACATCACACTGTCCTCTGTCATTGCCCTTTTTAGTGACTTCAACTGACAGAGACTTCATGGAGGATGAAAACCATTCCCTAGCACAGGCCCTGTCCATAGCAGTACTCTCTCCAACAGTGTCTCCTGAAATAAATCCTAGTAACAGCTCCTTTACATTAAGTGCTTGTGAAGTGCCAGGCCCTTAGTGAGGATATTCTGAATGGATTAGCCTGGATGTATCATCTACTCTTCAGTAAATAAATTCTATGACATTAGCAGTATTCTGGGGTTTTTTTGTTTTTTTTGTTTGTTTGTTTGTCTTTTTGAGAAAGGGTCTCGCTATGCAGTTCAGGCTGGCCTTGAGCTCACTTTGTAGCCCAGGCTTGTTTCGAACTTACAACAATCCTCCTGCCTCAGCCTCCCAAGTGCTGGGATTATAGGCGCTGTTTTTTTTTTTAACAAGTAAGGAAGAAGGTTCAGAGATGTGTGAGTTGAGTTGCTCCAGGTCATCCAACTAAATATGGAATTAAAATTGCCCCAGATGCTATGGCAAGTTCTGGTTCACCAATCCTCACTGCTTTGGACCACAGATTAGCAAATGGCATCAGTAGAAGAAAAAGACCAAACACAAAACCTTCTGACCTAGGTTCTATTTTCAAACACCAACTATTCTGATTTTTCTTCCCATATTATTTATATCAAAACTTGGCACTTGTCCCCTTGTCCCTCTTTTCTTATGATAGTATGATATACCCCTCTCCAACCCATGTACTATACTACTCTCAACCTCCTCAGCTCAAATCCCTGCATGGTCATGCCTACCCTTTGTTCCAGAACCATCCTAAGACATACACAGTTTTTAAGCCTAATACAGTACTACACACTTAGCTAGGAGGAAAACAAGGTCCTACTCTTTCAGAGTTGATAGTCATTTAGGAGTTTTACATGTATCACTTACAATCCTGAAAACAGCCCTGAGAGGTAAGTAGATATTAGCCCCATTACACAGAGGAGGAAACAGGCTCAGAGGCTAAATGACTTGTCCAAAGTCACAGAGTTTGTAAGTGGAAGAACTAGGACTTAAATAGAGGTACTGACTCAACTGTTTCTTTTGCCCATGAAGTCATTCAGCTTAGAAGAGCCACAGTGGACAATACCACTTCTGGCGGGGGTGGGGTGAAGAAAAGCCTCAGTACAAATATCCTCTACTGCATGAAAGTTTCCTTGGCTCCCAGATGGGGCTAAATGCACCTCCTCTTGAAGCCTTCTGAGTCTAATTCTGTCCCGTCCCAAACCACACTATGCTGTCGTTGTCTAAACCTCCCTCTCTCCCTTCTAGACTTGAGCTCTCTGACACTAGAAACAAATGTAATTTATTCCAATATCCCACCAAAGTTTAGCACAACACCTAACCTAAAACAGGCAAGACAAAATGTTAATTGAGTAAATTAGATGGTATTTGAGCTAGTTGTTTTTAAAAAAGGATTTGAATAGTTGGGTATAGGAGAAAAGCACAAAGGGGAAGGAAACTGAGTTAGTAAAAACAGAGACATGGACCAAGGAAAAAGTTCAGTGATTTTGAAATTATGAAAGGGCTTATATAACATGTTTTTGTTGTTGTTACAAAACTAGATCATGCATATTATACATTCTATCAACCCTATTCTGCAACTTGTTTTTTTCATATAAAGGTCTTGGATATCTGGCTGTGATATTCACAGATCCACTACAAATAATTCATAAGGTGGGTATATCATTGACTAAAAGCTGCTCCCTACTGAAGAACATTTAGGTTTTTAAAAACTTTTTGCTATGTCGCACTGAGTATCTTTGCATATGTCTGGAAGTACTGTTGAAGAATAGATTCCTACAAGTTCAACTGTGAGACTGAATAAATGCACATTTTATGTAATGTGCAGATAAAACTTATTTCTCTTGCTGTAACTTTTTTACAGACTGGTTAAAAATAAAAATTACTTCTACTCCTATAATCCTGTCTTTATTTTGAGAAGCATATATCATGCAGCTTTTCAATTAAGAGTTGTTCAAGAGTGACATTCTACCAAGGTATGTGATAAGGAACTGTATACAATATGACCTAAATTTGCAGTTTGCGTTGGGGTGTTTTAGAAAAAGCCTATGGCTGGCAAAGTTGAGGTTCCTCTTGTGTAAAACCTTAGAGAAATATAGCTCCAAGATAAAGTTCTCGGCTTGGAAGAATATGCACATTTAAGATTCTTATGGCAACTAACAAAGTGGCCTCATTAAAAATTGTACCAGGGGGCCAGAGATTTAGCTCAGCAGCACAAGCCCATGCCTGGCAAGCAGGAGTTCGTGAGTTCAATCCCTGGTACCAAAAAAATAAATAAACTGTACCAGGTCTGGGTATAGTGGTACAAACCTGTAATCCCAGCACTTAGGTGGCTAAGGCAGGAAGATCACTGTGAGTTCATGAGTTTCAGGCCAGCCTAGACTTCATAAGTGAGTTCAAGGCCAGCCTAAACTATATAGTGAGACCTTGTCTCAAAAAAAAAGTGTACCAATGTGCATGCCAATGAATATATCTGAAGTAGTTTCTCCACAAGCTTCCAAAATCTTTTTGATACCTAAAAATGATACTTCATTAGTTTTTGTTACCTTTCATTAACTGTTAGGAAGCTTGAATACCCTTTGTCTTTTTTTTTTTTTTTTTTTGTACAAAGGATTAAACTCACGATCTCGCACTTGCCAGGCAGGCACTTATGCCACTGAGCTAAATCTCCAGCCTCATCCTTTGTCATTTATTAGGTAACTTTCAAATTCTTCTCTTAATTGTCAAATCATGTTACTTCTCAATTTTAAATGGGTCATGTATTTTTTTCTTATTGATTTCTGGGAAATGATATAGACCGAAATACTAACATTTTATCTGATATCTGTGTGCAAAGATACTATCTTCTGGTCTGTTGTTTGTTCTAACTTTGTACAGAGTATCTTTCTTCACATCCATACAAAAGTTTTAATTTTTTTTCTTTGAAACAGGGCATCATTAAGTATCCCAGGCCAGGTTTGAATTTATGATCCTCCTGCCTCAGCCTCCTGAGTACTGGGATTTTAGGCACTTGCCACCACACTGAGCATATAAGTTTTAAATTTTAATGTCACCAAAATTATTCTATTTTATGGCATCTGCTCTGATTTGTTTGTTGTTGGTTATTTTTGGGGGTAAGGTCTCACTATATTTTCCAGACTGGTCTCAAACTCCTGAGCTCAAACAACTCTCCTGCCTGAGCCCTTAGAGTAGCTGGGACTACAAGTGTACACTACCACAGTTTTCTTGGCTCCTGAGTTTTAATGTCATACTCTGAAAGGCCTTCTTCACTTTAATATATGAACATTCCAGATTTTCTTCTAGTACTTTCACAATTGTACTTTTTGTATTTGTTTTTGTATGAGGTAGAGATTCAATTTAATTTTTTCCCAAAAGAGTAGCCAAGAGTCACATGCCAATTATTGACTCCCCACTGATTTGAAGTGTCTTCTTTATCATAAATTAACTTCCCATGTCAACATATGAGCTTATTTCTAAACTATTTTGCTCCATTTATGTATTCCTCTATTTCTGTGAGGTCATAACATTTGTAATTACTGAAACTTTAGGGTAATTTTTATTATCTAATAGGGCAAGTCCTTCATTATTCTTATCTTTCAAATTTTTCTTTGTAATTTATGGGCATATATTCTTCCAAATGAACTTTAAAATGTAATTATCAAATTCCCAAATAAAATATTCTCTTTTTTTGGTGTTGATATGGTGGTGGTACCAGCGATCAAACCCAAAGGCACACTACCACTGAGCTATACTATAGCTCTTCTGATTTTTTATTTCAATAAAAAGATAGGGTCTCACGAGGTTGCCTAGGCTGGTCTCAAACTATTGTTCCCCAAATCATTTGTTTTCTATTTATTAATTTATGATTTCTATAGGAATTATTCTATTTTGAGTTTTTTTCTAGCTTCTTAAATGGAATAATTAGTTCATTTAATTCAACCTGTCTCATTCTCCAATAAAACCAGTAAAGACTATAAATTTTTCTTTGGAACTGCTATGGCCATATCCCATAGGTTTTGATACACATAGTATGTCATTTACTCTAAATAGCATATAAATTTCATTCTTATTTCTTCTTTAATACAAGATTTTTGCTTTTGGATTTTTTTGGAGGGGAGAGGTGTTGGGGAGTCTCATTATATAGTTCAGATTGGTCTGGAACTCAACAACATAGCCCAGGCTAACCTGGAACTCAGCAATCCTACTGCCTCCGCCTTCCCAGTGCTGCAACTTTTAAATGTGGGTAGGGCCTAGCCTTTTTGATATTGTAGTTCATACTTCTTTTGGTTGCATTTTAATTAGAAAATATAAAGTATGTCTTCTAATTAACTTGGAAATAGTGTTCTCTGAAGGTGTGGACAGATTTTCCTTCTGCCTGAATACCTTTCCCCAGTCTATCTCACAAACTCATGCTTAAGTCATGCTTAAGAACAGCTCAAATGTCACATATTCCATGTCCAAACATTCCTGCTTTTGGGGGCTGTCTCCAGGGAAGAATAAACTACAAATGGATTCCAATAGTCCCCTTTTGTTTCCTGACCTGATCTCCCAAGCATACTCCTCAGACACTCAGACACTCATTCCACAGTCACAAGGGGCTAAGGAACAGGGGGGAGGGGTCTGGCAATGATACTGCATATTTATCTGAAAGGGAGAGGGATTGAGGGAGGAATGGGTCTAATTCTTACCTGCTCTCTGCCAGCCTGCCTGAGGGGGTAAGCTTCATGGAGTCAAGGACCTGAGTAGGACAGCAATACTGGTGTAGAGTATGAGACGCTGTGGACCTGAGAGACAGCAAAAGACAGAGACAGAGAGAGAGAGGAAGGGGGGAGAGAGAGATGGGGGGAGGCAGGGTGGGCAATTGGGACAAGGAGGTGAATTAGTGAGGGAGGGGGAAGGGAAGTTGGCAGGAAGGCAGGATGGGTACAGAACAGGAAGAAGAAGAGGATGATAAGAGAGAAGACAGGAAAGGAGGGATAGATAGAAGGAGGAAGGAAAAGGGAGAAGAGAAAGGGAGGAAGGGAAAGAAAGAGGAAGGAAGGAAGTTAGATAGGAAGGAAGGAAGGAAGGAAGGAAGGAAGGAAGGAAGGAAGGAAGAAAAAAAGAAAAAAAACCACAAAGTCAAGAAAGAGAGGACGGCACTCGAACCACAAACAGAACACAATGACAACAGGGGGCAGCAGAGACAAAAGAGCCAGGCTGGGCCTCCTGTGTTCCAGGTGACTCCGTGGGGACCTGGGCCACTGAGAGACGCTGGGACACCACAGCAAGGAAGTGGTAAAGGAACCCTCCTCACACCAGACGCCACATAGGTAGGGAGGAGGGGAGGAGAAAGGAAAGATGAAAGAGAAAGGGAAAAGATGTCTGAGGGGAGCTCCTCTTATAGAAGATCCCTCACAGGAAGGGAAAAAGGAGAGAGGGAGAAAGGGCTGGGGTCCCAAACAGGGGGAAGAACCCAGGTGGGGGAGAAGAGGCAAGGGGACACTGAAGGAGCAGAGAGCAGAGGGAGAGAGAGAAACCACAACAGACAGAAAAGACAGAAAAAGAGGAAGACAGAGAAGTGAGACAAAAGACACTCAGAAATGACAGTAGGGAGAGGCAGAAAAAGCCGGAGCAGAAGAGGGTTGAGGGAGGAGGAGACTGACAAGGTCTCAGTGGTCTTGGTGACAGGAGAGGACTCAGGGCTGATTGGGTAGGAACCCAGGCAAGGCAGAGGACAGGGTGGTTCCAAGCAGTCTTTTAGTCTTTTTTTCTTTCTTTCTTTCTTTCTTTTTCTTGTTTTTT
>PVLA01005881.1:0-135996 GCA_004027455.1 Hydrochoerus hydrochaeris
GAGTCTCCACCCTCGACTCCATATTGAGCATTACATAAAAACATACACATGTGAACTACACAAATTACAATTATCAGTACAAAACATTTCAAGATCCCCGCGCCCAATTCCCACATGCGGTGTCCTTTTCCTGGAGAAGCGATTGTCACAAGGCGTGGATGGACTAGGACGCGGCATGGACAGAAAAGGGCGCCGCAGCACATAAATCTGGTAAATGCGCCAACAATAGTAATTGCTTTTGTGTTATTTCTTTTTAAGTGACTTAATCTGCCTATGATATGTATGATAGGTACCCTTGTCTGTAGAACAGGAATATTTGTATCTATTTAATATAGTTTTATTAGAATTCAGTGAGATACACGCACCTAAAGAGTTTAGTCTATGCGTTTGTAGTTTATCAGCTCTGGCTGGGGCTGCAGTACACAGGGGACTGGGCTGCAGCAATGGGCCAAGCAGGCAGAAAGGGAAGGCAAAGGGCAGAGCCTGGCACAGCTTTGACGCCAGGGCAGATGGCAAAGGCAGAGAGGCACCTCTGGTGCTTGGACATCTGGTCCTGGAGTCCCTCTTCCTTCCAACCTACCAGCCTCTTGGTGGTATCTCGCCACCGTGAAGAATCAATAGATGTAGTTCCTGACTTTGTGTGCACATGCGTGTGAATTTGCATGTGTGTATGTCTGCCTGTGGGTGCACTGATGGGGACCAAGATGACACGCTCTGTTCGGGAATGGATGTTGGCCCCTAAATAACAGCAAGGAATTTCTGAGAGCGGGTTTGTTTGGGGGGAATGTGAGAAGGCCAGCGTGGCTTTGTTACCTCTGAGATGTTGGCACAGCAAGCCCGCGTACATGTCTAGCAGGCATCTGGGATGCGCCTAAGTTCACATGGGGTGGAGAGTAGGTACAAGAAGCCATTTACACAGGGCTGAGCATAGGGGCCACCAGGATGGGGAGGAGGAACATCAGTGACGGGGCCATGGACCAGCTTGAGACCCGGAATAGTCGCCCAACCACACTGCTTACAGTGGTGCTCGGCTCACTGACTCAGTTCTTTCCATGGTTCAGGTGAGAGACTGAATCGGTCAAGAACGAATCAAATTTGTAAATTAGGTGTGGAAGCTGATTATTGGATTTGATTCAGTTCTATACAGTTCAGCTGGCGACCAGAATCATGGGGAGAATTAAGTTTGTGAATTCAAGCACCTCTGTATTTATTTGTGTGTCAGTTTTGTGTGGGATTGGGTGGATACATGTGTCCCCTACCCCCAAAATCCTGAACGAAGACTGTACCTAAGGCAGGGGTCATGTCTTACCCACCGTGCTCATAAAGATGACTATGGAGTGGCTCCTGGAGAGAGCCTGGGAAATACTCTAGAATGAGAACACCATAGAAATTCAAAGGGAAATGAAGCGTCATTAAAAAGGGATTGGATATGTCCTTGAACTGGTGGTCTTCAGGTTGTTATTGAGGAATCCAAGGCAAGTCTGAGATCTCTCCAAAATGTTTCAGGACAGTAGAAAATCATGAGGATTCTTTTCTCCCAGCAACTTGGTATTTATTAATTGTGTTAGTGGTTGTGACATTTTGGTCATCACAATTGCCTAATGGATTTATTCCTTTCCTGAGCCTAAAATCCGTGCAGTTGCCAGAGTGATTTTCACTGGGAAAATTGTGCTGTAGGCCCCAATTCCAGTGGAACTTCTGGACTCCATCTTTTGTGTTTCTTGTCTTGTTTCTTGTCCAGATTTGGAACCTGGCTTCAAACAAGCTCACCTTTTTGAATTCCTATAAAATGAAGATGTCGGTTATCCTGGGAATTGTCCAGATGGTTTTTGGAGTTGTTCTCAGCCTGTTCAATCACATGTAAGTTTCCGGATCCACCTTTGGCTCATTGTTCTGGTCACACAGGAGAGGCAGAGAGGCAGAGCCACTGCTAGGCCCTGAGTCCCTCTGTGAAGGTCCCTTTCCTACAAGGGCTGAACTTCCAGGCAGGCGCTTACACTGCTGAGCTAAATCCCCAGCCCAGGGGCTGAACTTCCTCATGTCTTGGTTTAAGCTGAGACAAGCTGGTTGGCCAGGAACAGTGGCACCTCTGTTTCTGCTGAGCAGCATCTGTCCAAAGTGAGTGCACCCTGTCTCACTTCAGAAATATGTGGGGTTCAGCAAAGGCTGGGAAGCCCATACATCCTGTGTGCCCCCGGCCCGAAATGCCTAGGCTGGGCTACATTCTGACCTTAGCTCCCACCTGGTGGGCCATGAGGGACATATGATCCTGGCCATGGTACCTCAGACTCCAGGTCCTTCTTCCTGGGCAGCAGCCTCTCTCCCCTTGTCTTGCCTGCCAGCCTGACTGTTCTATCACTGGGAAGCTCCTGAAACTTGTGTGCTAAAAGTATAAGTGCTGGAAAATAGCATCAGATATGCCCATTCAGTGAGCCTTTTTTAGACACAGTTGCTGACTTCCAGTGCCATTGAAATTCCACCTGCCCCATAGGTGAGGAGTTAGTGGGGTGGCTGTCACCACAGAAATGACACAGGGTTTGGAATCTGAAGCTTACTACTTGGTTCCTACTCCCAGGAACTGTGTGATCATAGACTCATTGCTTTCCCTCTAGGACTTTTTGGTTTTGTTTTTTAGGACAGCAGTACATAGAATAGAGTCAAGTTATTATTTAATAAGCAACTCTCACATTTCAGTGGTCACACGTGGCCCTTGCTGCTTCTGTTCCTGTTTCATTGGTCAGAGCCAGGCACGTGAGGGCCATGGAAGCTTGGTTTTAATCTGGAAAACCAGAATTAGGAAATAAACAAACTCCCTGCTGCTAGTACCTGCTGGGAAGTGCTGTGAGAATGAAATGGAAAGTCACACTGGGGAGGTCACCGCTTCATGACGAGTCCAGCTGCCCTGAACTGCAGTCTTGATGATCTCAGGACTCCCCTTTCCCCCAGATAACTCTTGAGATGCACAAAAGATACAAAGGCCCTTTCTGGGGCTGAGGATTTAGCTCAGTGGCATAAGTGCCTGCCTGGCAAGCTCAAGGTCATGAGTTCAATCCCCAGTACTGCAAAAAACAAACAAACAAACAAACAAACAAACAAACAAAAAAGGCCCTTTCTGATATCCTCTCTTGGGAGGCTCTCCCCATAGTCTTGTGGGATTCTATCTTGCAGCAGGAACTGGTGAATTTCTTTGTCAGTCTTGGTGGATCCTCCAGTCTCAGATGCAACCGCACCATCTGCTCCATCCTGGCATCCTAAGCTGA
This sequence comes from Hydrochoerus hydrochaeris, assembly GCA_004027455.1. NCBI lineage: Eukaryota > Metazoa > Chordata > Mammalia > Rodentia > Hydrochaeridae > Hydrochoerus > Hydrochoerus hydrochaeris. The sequence goes on from PVLA01005881.1 coordinate 3,261, forward strand.
GATCAGCCACAGGCGACACCTCAGGAGACACTGTGGCTGCATTATGCTAGATCTATACACAAGTCAGGGTCAGATTTTCTTATCGTTTTCATGTATCATGAAATCTTATTCTCCTTCTTTCCCCCAACATTAAAAAATGTAAAAACGACTCAACTTCCAGGCTGTATGAAAACAAGCGAAGAGTTTGATTTGACTCACAGACCAGTTTGCTGGCCTGTCTTGGAGCAGCCTTAGAAGAAAAGCTTCTACCTACCATTATTACAGCCTTTTGCCTTCTGGTGTGTTCATAGGAGCAAAGTGTGACCACCAACTCCGTGCATGGGCCCGACCGTGGCTTAGGTGTTACCTGCTAGGTCCTGGCTGTCTCTGAATCTTTTGTGCAAAGTCATCCCGTGCACACCAGTGGCTGTGTGCTGGGGGAGGACGCTGCTTGCCAGCCTCATTCAAAAAAGGAAGTGAACACTGTGCTTTGGGAGCGTACTTAACTACCAGTGTCCCTTGGATGTTCTATCCTGTATGTGCTTTTTCCACCCCCAGATACTTCCGAAAAACTCACAATATCCTTCTGCAATTCATCCCCGAGATGATTTTCATCCTGTGCCTGTTTGGGTACCTGGTTTTCATGATCATTTTCAAATGGTGTCAGTATGACGCCCACGTGTCCCAGAGCGCACCGAGCATCCTCATCCACTTCATCAACATGTTCCTGTTTGACTATGACAGCTCTTCCAACGTGCCCCTGTATGAACACCAGGTACTTGTGTTCTAAAAGTTCTTATACTTGCTTAACTACATCCTGCCTCATACTGAGTATCATAGAGAACCAGCCTTTGCAAGACTGAGCTATCTTGGCACCGGGGAAGGTTGTTCAGTTCTTTAATGCCCACAAGGTTCTAATTAAATGAATGCCCAGGACCTCAGACCTATAGCGTGACTTCAGCCCTTCCTGTTGGGGGTGTTGTTAGAGGTTTGAAAACCTGCTATGAAGAAAGAAAATGATAATTCTTCAAACTGATTGGCTTGAAACTATAAGATTCTCTGAATAGCACCCTAATAGTTAATGTTCTTTTATTCTTTTTATTTTACCTTTTATTAGCACATGTTTGCAGTACATGGTTGTATTTATCATGGGGAATTGGTACATATACATAATGCATCTTAATTCTTTTTTTCCCTTTATCCCTGCCCCCCTTCCCCATTCCTTCCAACTCTTTGTTTTGTTTTGTTTTTTTGAGACAGGGACTCCCTGTGTAGTTGAGGTTGGCCTTGAACTCACAGACTTCCTCCTGCCTCAGCCTCTCAGGTGCAGGGATTACAAGTGGGCACCACCACACCCAGCTCTTCACAATTCTTAATGATCTTTTAATGTAAAAGCAAACACTAGCTAAAGTTCACAAGAGGGAAAATTGAAACAATAAAAAAAAAATAAACTCCTCTGTTCACAAGGGCAGTAAATTTCTGGAAATCCATGAGTCCTGCAGATGGGTTACTTTCTGTCCTCCTGATCTACACTTCTCCCATGGACAGTCTATCTGAACAGTCGGACTTCGGTGGCACTCTGACTTCTCTCACTGCTGTCATCCTGTTTATCAGTTTAACCTGGTTGTCCCTTGGCATCCATGGTGGGTGAGTTCCAAAAAACCAAAACAAAACACCAAAACTGACAGCTGCTCGAGTGCCCATGACCTGCGCACAGCTTCCCTAGACTAAGCCATCTTTAAATCACTTCTGATGCCTCCCATGGTGGCAGTGCCATCGAAATAGATGCTCTGCTGTTTTGTTTAGGAAAAATGTCTGTCTGTGTTCTGTTACGGTGAAGTTTTCTTTTCTCAAATATGTTTGATCTGTAGATGTAGAACTTGAGGAGAAAGAAAACCAAGGGTTTTTTGGTTTCGTTTAGAACGTTTCGGTGTCCCTGTGGAAAAGGGTGTAAAAAGAAGCTAGGGAGTAATTCTCCGAGCACACGGGTTGTTCTCCTCCCTGCCCTCTCTGGTGTGAACCTGATGGTGCAGGTTTTCCCTTCTGACCGATTCCTCTGGATCAGCCCTGCAGCCAGCTGCATGATGCCAGGTGGCCCTCGGGGCAGAGGTCCTTGCCAGTAGCTCCCGCTGTCCTCCAGCCACACACATGCTGGGGGTTTGAGTCCTCACTGCCTTTTCCACCTCTGCAGAAGCATCGAGTAAGAAGTAGAGAAGCCTTTTATAAGGAATAACATTAGCTAGTAATTAGATAAGAGGTATACCCCCGAGGGCCCTTTGGTGCTAAACAAGTCTCTCTCACACAGAGGACTCAGATTTAAGGCACAGCTCATGTGTTAACTGCTTCCCTAGACACCAGAGCCCTCCTCTATTTGGCGGGTACAAGCACTCCACAGAGTGGCTTTCCAGCCTTTTTCTATTCAAAAACATGATTGGGAGTTGGCAGCTTCCCCTCACCCCGGGGGGAAGATGAATGATCTTGGCCAGGTTGAAATTGCTGTAACTTCATTTTGAGGTGATACAGCTGGAAGAGATGATGTCAGTTAATAAAGTCCCTGAGCAACTAACTCACTGTTGCTGGCTTTGACCAGGAGGCAAGGATACAGGGATGTGCGCATGCACGCGTGCACACACACACGCACAGGCTCCTTGCTAGGTGCTTTGCACACCACCCTGTTATAGAAGTGGACAAACGGAAGTGAGGAAGGAAAGGAGGGACAAGTTCAGCTAGGAGTCACTTGATCCTTTTTCCCTCTTTTGAGCTTTAAAACAGAGCGAGCGAGCGAGGTAGAAGACTGAACAGATCAAATGTTCCCGCTCTTATCGGGGCAAATCTTGTTACATGGAGGTGATAAATGTTCTCCTGGCTCGAGCTGTGAGCAGCTCAGAGCAGCTGAAGAGACTCAAAGCCAGGAGCTGCCATTTCTTTTGCCTTTGTTTCCAATTCTTGCAACAGCCCCGGGTTCTACTGATCAGAGCAGCACTGAGCAATCCTCAGAAGGCAGAGTTAGGATGTGTAGGGTGAGATGTGGAGTGAGGTGAGCCAGGCTGTGCCTGGCTGCCAGCAGAGGCCAAGGGACCCCAGAGTCCAAACTGCAAAACCACCTGTAGGGAGAAACCCCTTTGAGGCCTAGCTGGTTGTCCCAAGCCTACGGTGTTAGGTGACTGTCCTACCCTGATGAGGGAAGTCAGGGAGGCTTTGGGTCTCTCTCCTGAAAGGGAATAGGCAAAGAAGCTTAGATGATTATTGAGTAGTGGGAATATAAAATTGCTGATTGAACAATGTGACTTAAAATGACCTGTACACTTTGGTTATAAAGTGGCTGATGCAGTTGTAGGATCTGCTACAGGTTTTATCCAGAAACAGAGGTAACTGTGTGCATGGAACAGGGGAAGGGTAAAGCTGCATTTGTAATGGACCTCATGAGTGCTTCGTGTTCTAATGGTGCCAATATATAATAAGATGCAACTTACAGAGGACACACAGGCTACCTACACTGAGCAGTGGGTACCACAGGACTGACGTTTGTCTACGGAAGGAATATTCCAGGCATGAAAGTGAATGGATTCATAATGCTTTCAGTCTCTCAAAATGCTGCCAAAGGGACCGTAATACTCTTTTGGAGCCCACCTTTCTATTGGGTGGGACTCAGCAGTAGTGTTTGCTGTATTTTCTTAAATCATATCTTGTCAAGACATGAAAGAGAACTTCCAGAACTACTTCAGCAAGTGTGGTAAGGATGATGGGATGAGTATGTCTGAAATAAAGAGGTGCCTTCCAAGGAGGACTAGGCAGCGTATCTTTTACTGTAACAATTTTTTTTATTTAAAACACAGTATTTTTGGATCAGCCTTTGTATAAAATGTGCTTTGTGGTTACCTTCAAATGATAGGACCTCTTGGTTTTGCAGCAAGAAGTCCAAACGTTCTTTGTGGTAATGGCCTTGGTTTCTGTGCCCTGGATGCTTCTGATTAAGCCATTTATTCTTAGAGCCAAGCATCGGAAATCCCAGGTAAGGACTGGGTTTCAGTTCACCCGCTGTGGGTCATGGGATGGCTTCCTGGAAATGGAGCCTAGGGGTAAGGGAGGTTGAGGACTGACTGTCACAGTATGCAACTGCGGCTGTGTAGAGGATGAAAAGGTTACTCAGAGAGTGAGGGGGACACCAAGAGGGCAAAGGGAGTGTCCTGAAGAGAGCGTCCATCCTAAGACAGTCTCCAGAGAGCAGCCCCAAACCAAGAACTCTCCAGATTTTATTTAGCATAGCAAAGCAAGAGAAAAAACAAAAAACAAAAAACAAAAAAACAAAAACAGAAGAAAAACAGTGTGGAAAGTGGAGGGACCGTGGCCAGAGGCAGCATGCCTCATTCATCTGCACTTGTTGTTTTCCGACTGCGGCAGGATCCTTGCAGTGTAACCATTCACTGCTCAGCAGGTGCCGGGCTGCAGCTGCGGTCCTCTCAGCAGGGTCACTCCCAGGCCCTTTATTTCCAGCACCACAACACTCATGTTTCAAAACACGCTGACCCTGGGGCCCTGAAAACCACTAGAGGTGAATGTGGGTCATCTAGGGATAGGTAAGGATAGATAAGGGTTTGAACTTGGTTGTTTTATTATTGGACGTAGACGTATTTTACCATAGCTTTAGTTTTTAAGTGACTATTCAGAGTTTTTCAGCCAGGCCATGTGGCCTATGTGGGTAATCCCAGCTATGTCCATGGCTGAAGCAGGAGGATTGTGACTTCAAGGACAATCTGGGCAATTTAGTGAGACACTGTTTCTAAAAGAAAAGTGGTTTTCTTCAGTATTTACTAAAGTTGTAAGGTTTTATTATGTTAGTTTCAGAATGTGTCAGGGAATTAGATAAAGTAGTAAAGGTATTCAAATAAGTTTGTATTTTTTGGAGATTTCCCCCTTTTGCTAAATGCCAGTTTCCGCCTCTTCCTCCCTTTGTCTAAACTGCTCCTGAGATATACATTTATGTAAGGAGTAGAGAGAAGTTTAGTATCAACCTAAAGCAAAGAGGTCTTAAGATTAGCCCCTCCAACGGGACACCAGAGTCTAGTTGTGACACCCAAAGGCTGTTTGAGATGATTCTTTGCTTTCCCCATTAGGGCAAAGGCTTAAGTGGAGTGAACTGAGGGTTGGAAGTATTTTTAGATTAAATTTTACTTTTCTGAAACCTGTGTTGGTTATTGACCTCAGACACGGTAAAGAGAATGATGCCACAAAGTACACTTTTTTATTTCCTTAACTGGGAAAAAACCAAGATGGTGAAAGAAGCTTGGGGTCACCTCATAAGAAGCTGGAAAGCTGGATTCAAACTCTAGGTCCTATGTGGGCCTTCTGAGTTTGTATGAGGATCTGTTTGCCATGCTAGGAGGTCAGAAGGTATTTAGTTTAACAGTGTTTTGGTCCAGGGCAGGCAGAGAAACATGGTGTGATCTACCCCTCTGCACCTGCTGCTGCCATTGGAAGGCTTGCTTCCTGCGGGCAGCCAGCGCGGGCAGGGAGATGCAGCCAGGTATGCCTCGTGTGCCCACATGCCGCCACTGGAGACCTTGCTTCCCTTGGGCAGCCAGTGCCCACCAGGAAAATCAGACAAACACACCCCTGTGCACCTGCTGCCATTGAAGGAATCCTGGTCTAGACACGCAGGCTGAGAGAAGAAGCAGCCCTGTTACCATGTGCCCCTGGCCATCAGGGGAGCCTCAGGGTAGCTGCACAGGTCTGGGGAAACCTGCTCCATGACATGCTACCTCCCTGGGAAACTGGGTTCAGAGAAACCCAAGTGCCTGCCCCATTCCCCTACACTGCAGAGGGGCAGTCAATGTGGGAAGTGCCTATGACCCACAACTGGCTTGTTGGGAGGAACCCAGGTGAATGTCAAGATGAAGGAGCAAAAGGCAATCTCAGACCTCTGGCCCACTCAGAACAAGTCTAGGAGATACAGTCACGGAAGAAAATGGAAGTCACACAGCAGAAATCTCTGAGAGGTAGAAACAACTGTATGAGACTGTAAAAGTAATCAGATCAGAAATAATGTCTCAGGTCAGAGAAGAAATCACAAACATAGTGAAAGAATTGCTGAGCATATCTAAAGAAGACATAGAAAAAAAGAAGAGGAGCATAGAAAAATGACGGAAACCTTGAATGAACAATATAGAAAAGAATTACAATGCATGAAACAGATTCAAAGAGATATCTAGGAAATTAAGAAATTGATCAAAAGCTGACAAAACTTCTTGAAAAAAGACTAAAGAGAGACTTTCAGACCATGAAGACAGGATTGCAGCTAAGTGATTGAGAAAGGAAAATCTCTTAAAAGTAACGGGGAACCAGGAAATAACAGTTCAATGGCTACAAAATGATGCAAAGAAAAATAATTTAAGAGTGATGGGTATCAGCAAAGGAGCAGGGGTCAACACAAATGCAATTAAAAAACTATTTACAGAAATAATGTCACAAAACTTCCCAAACATGGGAACAGGATCTGACATGCAGATAAGTGAGGCCTATAGGATCCAACTAGCCATAACAAAAGTAAATCTACACCCAGACATATCAAGATCCCAAAAATGCAGCATAAGAACAGAATATTAACATCTGTTAGAGAAAAGAAACAGATAAAGGAAAACCAGTCAGAATCATGGCAGACTTGTCAACACAAACCATCAAGTCAAGAAGAGTTTTAGGAGTGAAGTATTTCAAACCCTGAAAGAAAATAACTTCCAACCCAGATTGATGTACCCTTTAAAACTATCTTTCAAAATTGATGGAAAAATAAGATACTTCCATGATAAAGAACAATTGACGGAATTTATGACCACCGAACCAACCCTACAGAGAGTGCTAAAGAATATCCTAAAGAGAGATAAAGATGACCATGGTTCCAGGAACAGCAGCAAAGGAGGATCACCGAACAAGACAGGCAATTGAATGTACCCGAGATGAACCAGTTCATGTCAGTTGTAACCATTAATATAAATGACCTCAATTCAGCAATGAAAAGAAACACAGGGAGAGTGGATCAAGCAACAAGATCCATGCATATACTGTATACAAGGGACACATTTAACTCGAAAGGGAATTCATAGAGTGAAAATCAAACAGAAAACAATTGTCCCATGTGACAGGAGACCAGAAAAAAGCAAGGATAATTTGCCCATGAACTACAGAATGGATAAGAAAGATACAGTATTTTCATACAATGGAAAGCTACCCAGCTATAAAGTAGGATAATCTCAAAGCTCTTGTAGGTAAATGGATGCAACTGGAGATCATGCTCATGGGTGAAATTGTTTGGACTCATATGGGTGAACACCAAGTTATCTTCCCAGTATAAAAAACTGAAGGAGTTAGTGGGATCCAAAAAGCACGATAGATATTATGAAAGTGATAGGGGAGGGAACACCTAAAAATAGGAAGTGGTAACCACTGTTAATTTCCTGTTATCTGGTTTCGAATTCTTTTTTTTTTTTTTCATAATTGTGTTAGGTTTGGTTTTACTCTGTCTTGTTTTGTTAGTTTTACTGTGTCTGACGGTATGGGCAGCTATTTTGAAGATAATGGGATATATTATGGTAATCATTGTTGATTTCCTATTATCTTGTTTTGAAGTCCTATAATGCTTTCATTCTTTGGTTTGGTTTGGTTTTAGTCTGGTTTGTATTGTTTGATTTTATTATGTGTGAAGATATTGACAGCTATTTTGAAGAAAACAAGAGACATTATGGTAGCCATTATTGGTTTCCTGTTGTCTTGTTTTGAAGTCCTGTGTCACTTGCATTACTCTGTTCTGATTTGTTTTATTCTGTTTTGTTTTGCTTTATTCTCTTCAAACTAAAAAAAAGAGTGCCTTGGTTTGCTTTATAACTTTTGAATATTTAAACATATGGTGCAGGCATTTCCATATCCCTGCCCACAGCCCTCCAAATATTAGGTGCAGATTTGTTAAAGAAACAAAAGTTTTTTTAATGCCTAATTTACAATGTTCCTATGAAATTGTTCTCGAAAAGCATGGATTCAGGGCATTAAACTTCACAGTGACTTGAAAGAAATACAAATTAAGCATCCATAATCCAAAATGCCCTAGAATCTAAAACTTTTTGACGTCTTAAATGACACCGCAAGTGGTAAAGCCCACACCTGATGTCATGTGATGAGTTGTAGTCAAAATGCTGGTGTAAGCAGCGAGACATGGCGGTGCACGCCTGTAGCTCCAGCAGTGTGGTGGGGCTGGAATGGAAGGGTTGCAAGTTCAAGCCACGCCTGGGAATTCAGCAACTTAGCCAGACCCTGTCTCAAAAAAAAAAAAAAGGCTGAAGTTGTAGTTCTTCAGTGTGAGGCTCTCAATTCAATCCCCAGCACCACCAAAAACAAATAACAGTAGCAATAACAATCCACGAATATATTTTTAATGATAACAATGTTAAATTACCATGGGCACATGTGTGTAAGGTGTTTACAGAACACAAATGAATTTTGTGTTTACACTTAGATTCCATGCACATGCAAATATTCCAAAATTTGAAAATAATAACTAGAAATCTTAAGCACATCTAGTCCCAGTCATTTTCAGAATGCAATTTGTATTGCACTCCAACTTTGGGGTAAATCCAGCCCAATTGAATTATGATTGTACCTAGATAATTTTCTTTGAATTTTGGTTTTTTTTTTTTTCTTTTTAAGTTTTTGGCACTAAGGACCTCCTGCTTGCTAGACAAGTGTCCTACCACTGAGCTAAATCCCCAGCCACAAGGGCATTTTTTTTTTTTTTTGAGACTGGGTCTCACTATGTAGCTCAGGCTGGGCTTGAACTCAAAATATAGCCAAGCTGGCCTCTTGCTTCAGTCTCCCAAGTAACTGTAGCTGTCATCACAGGTATGTGGCATCACGCCCGACTCATGATTTTATTTTAGGAAGTGTATTTGTGCTAAAAAACAAACAAAAACCAAAAAAACCTTAACCTTAAAAGCCAGGCATGGTGACACACTCCTGTAATGCCAGCACTTGGGAGGCTGAAGCAGGAAAATCATTTGCAAGTTCAAGACCAGCCTTTGCTACAAAGTGAGCCCAAGGCCAGCCTGAACTGCATAGTGAGATCCTGTCTCAAAAAGACAAAACAAAACAAAACAAAACAAAAACTTCATCTTTCTTAGTTAATTTTGTCCATAGAAATCTGGTTAAGTCACATAGCTCTGTTGAAGGTATAACTCACTAGCTGGGATAGGATGTGTTTCTTTAACCACAGAAAGACACTTTTGTGTTTGCATTGCTTTTCTGTGCATCATTTGCCATTTTCTGGAGTCCTGTAGGGAAAAGTATATATTCTGGAATCAGACCACCTGGATTTGAATCCTTAGTAGTCTAACCAGCTGTGTGGTCTTGGACATATTTCTTAGCCTGTCTGTGCTAGTTTCCTTCTATGTACAGTGATAATTATGCTTGTACAAAGTGGGGTTTTTTTGAAGGCTGAGATAACATTAAGAAAATCCAGGCAACTTTCAGATACATAGTGAACAGTTATTTTTTAAAAATGTTTCCCTAAGTTGCCAAGGTTCAACTTGCAACTGTCCTGCCTCAGCTTCCTATAGTGCTGGGATAAGAGGTGTCTGCCACAGCATCAGGCCACAGCTAACCTTTAAGAGACTTTATTGTATCAGCATGGTTATAATAATGAGGGTGCGTTTAGTGTTCTCTTGTTTGCTTGCTTGACAGCTGCAGGCATTCATGGTCCAAGAAAACACCGTAGAGGATGTTGAAGGTGGCATCTCCAGCCCCTCGGGTTCTGCAGACACCCATGAGCTTCAGGACGACCATGAAGAGGAGGTATCAGGGACCAGGACAGCCCCCCGCCCCCAGTTTGCACAGATTGTGAAGGATCTGGTTCTATTACTTGCTGGGTGTAGGCACTGGGCCATCCGTGTGAACACAGGCCCAGGTCTGGGAGAGCCTGAGGCCCCTGCTGGTCTCGGTCCTGGAGCACCAGTGTCTTGGGAGGAGGGAAGGGAAGAGGGAATATCCCAGGGGATCAGGGCAATTCTTTCCCAACCACTCGGAGCATTTTAATACTTAGGCCGAGCACTGCTGTATCTGTAAGAGGAGGTGAGTACCAGCCGCAGAGCTAGTTGCATGGAGGTCCCAGTGCTGCTGAGGTACCCCTACCAAATGGCTGCGTTCAACCTGCTCTAGCCAGTCGGTGCCCTCGATGACAGCAGGGCTCATATCTAGTTTGAGATATTGAGGCAAAACGTGGATTTCTGATTCCCAGCCATCTTCTCCCACATAGGCACACACGGCCACCATAGCTTCTTTGCCCCATGGCCTCCTTCTTGAATTGATTCACTTATCTTTTACCCTTAACTGCTCCTCTGAGAAACCATAGCTTTTTTTTTTTCTCTTCCTGCGTGTCCCCTCATTTTCCCAGTGGGAGGCAGCTGGCTGTGTTTCTGTGGGGGCTGAAGTTAGCCCCAATCCTCTGGGAGCTTTTCCTGAGCTCTAATCCAGTTGCAGAGTGGGGACTGGCTTTCCATGATGGCCAGAGACACTACATGTGGCTCCATTTTTGTAGTTAATTATTTAAAGAATCTCAGTTTAAACGAATGGATGATCAAGTAGAATTAGCGGAAAATTCTGGACCATAGGAAATTTCCCTAAAACGCCAGGAACAGAGATGAAGCCAAGGTACTGGCTGTGGTTATGACTAACTCTGTCTGAGCTGCTGGACCCACACAGCCTCAGCCCCAAGTCCCAGCGTGTGCAGGCTGAGTTCCTTCATCTGTTCTGCTCACAGCCCCGTTATATGTGCAGGCAGTTTCTACTGGGACCTCTGCGACCTGCCTGCCCTTGTCTAGGACTGTAGTCTTCTTCCTCCCTCCCCAGGCATAGTCAGGCAGGGATCTCTTATCTTGAGGCAAATGTAGGCTTAACCTTGCTTCCCTCTCATGTCTTCCTGACCTCTCTTCTCACCAGGAGTTAGCCAAGTTCAAGGCCACATCTGCCCACATGCCAGCTGCAGCTACCATCATTTCAGACCAGTTGGCCACACACTGGGTGAACCTCTCAGACTCCCCCAGGTTCAGCAATTTGTAGAATAACTCACATAACTTGGGAAAAGGCTCTGCAGTCAAACTTTTTATTATTATAGTCAAAGGATGCAAAGAGAACTGGCCCAAGATGGAGGCACATAGGATAATATCCAGGAGCGGGAGAGCTTCAAAATGAAGCTTCTGTGCCTTAGGGACACATTCCTGTCCCAGCACCAGTGGGACAGGATGTACACAGCATGCCACCAGCCCAGGAGCTCGCTGAATGTCAGTGCCCAGGGTTTCTGGGGTCCCATTCTGCAGACAGATTGGTCCACGTCAGCCATTTCTAGTTCCTCCCATCCTTGAAGAACGGTGCCACATGGGTGGACATTCTAGGGTAGGGCCCTATATCCGTCGGTGAATAACAAGAAATGCTGGGGGTTTAGGGTTCCTGCTGGGACCTGGCACCAAACCAGTCTTCTCTTCAGTCAGATCCGTTCTTCACACACTCTCCTCCTCTCTCCCTGCTCGCTCCATCCCTGACCCCCCATCCCTTTAATTTTTGAGCTGTTTCCATGGTTTAATTGCTTTTTGTCTTTTCTCCACAACCCAATGTATTGACCACATCCTCCATTGCTCCCAAATGCCTCTCTGTCCCTATGTCTTAGACTGTGGCTGTCACTTCTCCAGTTACTTTGACCTGTGCTTTCCCCAACACTTCATTTTTCTCTTTGATGAAGGCATTTCCCGAGGTCAGAGGCTCCTCTGCCTGTGACTTTTCCTTTGTTGCTCTTCCTCTTCCTCCCACAGACGAGGTTCCAGGTGTCTGCTTTCAGCCTGGTCTTTGCTTCTGGTTCCACCTCTGCACTGTGTGCACACAGATTCCATTCTATGACCTGCTGCCCCCCAAAACTCAAAGTGTGTGAGAGTCACTGCTCCCCTTCCCCTCCAATTTCTCCAATGCTGCCAATGTAGGAGCTTTAAGTTCCTTGCACTCTGGGCTCAGGGGCCCTCAGAGCCCATGGTGACCCTGGCTGCTCGTAGGTAGGAGGCCCTTCCTTGTGTTCCCAGAGGGCACTGAGGGTCTTCAGGCTATTTGTGTCTTGCCCCTGCTACCTGTGAGCTGCTTGAGGACAAGGCCAGATTCCTCCCCACATTTCAGTGTGCAGGCGGGTAACCACCTCACTCCTGCATTGCTGAGCAAATCTCAACCATGGCCCTTTTGTGTATAGGCTGTCTCCTCTCAAACCCACTCTGCTCCCAAATTAATACCCCATCTTTACTTTCTACTCCTGGCTCTCATCTCTGCCCTCCCCGTATTCTGTTTTTTTCAGAATTTCCTATGCCTGAGTGGTATCTTCTATTCTTTCCCTAAGCCAGTTCTCAATTTGGGCCTAATTATTTTCTCCCAAACTTGACTTCATACCATTTCCAGCCTTTTCTCTCCTGGGAGTCATTTTTCTTGCCAGGAAGTTTTCTCTTTTACTTCCAGGTTCTCCCACCCCCTACGTGGTTCAGCATAAATCTCATCTCACCTCCCCAGTTTGCCTTCTCCTAGTAGATTTTTTCAGGGATTTTGGGAAATGTTATCACACACGGCCTGTCCTACTTGGTGCTCCTAGTTCTCTTTCCTCAAGTGTATTAATATTTACTTTCCCTGAGTTAGACTGGAAGTATCTTGACAGCAAAACCTATGTCTTATTCTTCTTTGTGTCGTTTTAAACATATATTTTTGTGTGGAAGGAGGGATGAAGGGAGTGTGAAGAGGGGTAGGAAAACACATTAGAGAGAAAGAATGAATTCTAGTGTCCCACAGTGCAGCAGGGTGACTATTGTTTACAGCACCCTGTTATATAGATTTTTAAAGAACTAGAAAAGAGGAGTTCAAGAGCTCTGCACAGAGAGAAATGATATCACACTGTACCCCACAGATAGGTACAATTACTACATGTTCATCAAAGATTTAAAAAGAAATAGATTTTGATGTGCTCGGTACAAAAGGTCAGAAAAGGAAGTACTTGATGAAATGGAATTAAAATGTTCCCTTTCAGTTCAGCTTCGGAGACGTCTTTGTGCACCAGGCCATCCACACCATCGAGTACTGCCTGGGCTGCGTGTCCAACACGGCCTCCTACCTTCGGCTCTGGGCACTCAGCCTGGCACACGCCCGTGAGTGTTACGGCACCCAGCGACCAGGCCCATCTCCGGGGAGCCCTGCCGGCCCTTCCCCAAACCTCCTCTGGCTCTCAGCACTTCCCACAGGGGCTGGGTTAGGGGTCAGGGCTTCAATATGCCCATCTGGGCTGGAACACAAATGCTCAGCCCACGGCAAGTCCTGTGGCTTGTGTTCTCCTGTGCTTTGCTTTCTGTGTGTAAGTCACGTTGCTCAGATTTAGTCATTGTGCTCTAGCAGTCATAGTTTGCTTTTTGTTGGTGAATAACATGCTACCACGTATGAGGTATGGTCAGAAATTGAGGTGAATGTTTAAACCATTAACCCCCCACCAAAAAAAAAAACAAAACCCCTTCCGGCACATTGTCCCATCATTCTCGCCACCTCATGAACCAGTGCTGGAGTCGCCCTCTTTCCTGGCATCTTTAGTGGCACCGTCATGGTCATTTCCAAACACTTAGCTCTGCGGTCACTGTGGCCTGGGGAAGAGCCGGACCCTGTGAGCGCGAGGCTGAGGGTGCGCAGGGAGGTCTGACGAGCCTGGCTCTGCGGGTTGGCTCTGGATCACCGACTCCCCGTGGTTCCGATCACGCCTCACACAGATGCCCAGGAAAGAGCAGTCCCAGAACTTCAGAAAGTGCCGAGAACGGAGGTGCAAGTGGGTTTGCAGGGAGGGGAGACGAACGGCTATGTGGTTTTTGATTTGTTTCTTATCTGTTTTCCTCGCGATGGAAACTCCCCATCGTGGACAAAGGTACCGTAGTAGCCGTTTAAGCTCAGGCCCCAGGACATTATCCATCTCAGAGCAGAGCTCTGATGATCTAATCTGCACTTGCAAGCCCGACTCCCGGGTTGAGACCGTCCCTTGCGTCTTGCAGAGCTGTCTGAAGTCCTCTGGACCATGGTCATGAACATCGGCCTCCGTCTGCAAGGCTGGGGAGGACTCGTGGGGGTCTTCGTCATTTTTGCCGCGTTTGCCGTCCTGACGGTGGCCATCCTGCTGGTCATGGAGGGCCTGTCTGCCTTCCTCCATGCCCTGCGGCTGCACTGGTGAGCACGGCTGATCCTGGCACCTGTGGGGTGGAGCGAGGCAGGACCAGCGCAGGGCTGGCAGACTGGGTGCACAGCCTCCTCACTACTGTGTGACACTAGGAATGTGTGTCCCTTGCCGGAACATGAGCTCAGCCTTTCGTTTGGGCAACAGTAAATGGTGTAATGACTCTGCACATACATTGATTCCACTTCTAAAAATCAAGCGCTCTTTTGTGGTAGAACCAGCTTTAAATAAGTGGCGGCCCTGAGCACAGCTAAGGTGACAGATCTGAAGTAGGCTCAGTGATGTGTGCTGTGCAGGGCAGGAGTTTTATTTTAGAACAAGGTACTGAATTCTAATGTGACGCTCACAGATGTACCCAGGGACAGCAGGGACACGAGGCAGAGGGTGATACACACGCCTGTAGACGCCTCGGACTGTCCTCAGCCTGCAGTGGTGTTTTCTACCCCTCTCTGAGGCTGCTGCTGAGCGGGAAAGTTTTTACACTTATGCAGTGAGAGGAAAGGATGGTAACAGCCCCTTCCCCCATGACACACGCTCCGCCAGGTCTTCAAGGCTGTGACCCCTGTAAGGGCATAAAACATCCACGTTCTGAGGTGATATTAGTTGTGTTAAGTTATAGGGGCACAGGTCAGCCCGGCCCGCAGGTGTGAACGTGGGGTAACCTTGGGACACCTGCTGCACTGTGTTGGAGGCATTGCCAAGGCTGTGAAGGGCGGGCGTCTTCCCAGCCACGCAGGCGGGTGAGCTGGGCTGCGGGCCGGGCTGCTGCGCTGTGGCCCATGAGGCCCAGTGGGGAGACAGCACTTCCCGCCTGGTCTTCCTTCAGCTTGCTTCTCACAGTGTTCTGCTTCTGGTCTCCTCCTGCCGCCTCTCACTTATGTGTTGAATCTCCTTTCCTTCCATGGCCCCCCACGCCAGGGTGGAGTTCCAGAACAAGTTCTACGTCGGGGCTGGGTACAAGTTCTCTCCATTCTCCTTCAAGGACATCCTGGAAGGGACGGCAGAGGAGTAGCTTGGGTCCGTGTCTCCCGTGCCAGGGCCTGGGCCAGCAGTGGGCGTTGAGTCCTGCTGCCGATGGAGGGCGTTTGGTTGGATGTTTGTTCTTGGCTGCCCGGAGACATGAAGCAGTGTGCTATTATTTGGGCGTAATCCTTGGGGTTTGATAACCACCGGGTCAGAGAGGAACTGTTTTGGCAATTCCTTGGACTTCATGGGAGGTCTTAATTACCAAGTAATAAAACGATTGGGAAATGAGGGAACGTGCTAAACTGAGTCTTTTTGTCATATTTGAAGTCTTATAATCAAGAAAACAAACAAATGAGCCTTTTTATTCTGTAGGATGCCTTTGTTCAAAACCATCCCATAACATTTAATATTGATAATTATAGACCAACAGAGAACAAAGGAGTAACACAAACTAATCCAAGAGATGGATTGGGTTTATTATAGTCCCTTGTTTCTCTCTGCCTTACCTTGTCTCCAGCTTAGCATTACATGCTTGAGAACTTTTCCTCACCGGCTTAGCGTTACATACCTGAGAACTTTCTCATGAGTTTCCACTCCAGGCCAGGAAAAGCAGGCTGAGTTCTGGGCAGCAGGGAGGGCTGCCTGGGGCAGCTCTGCTTGGGCCAGGTGCTGAGCAGTGAAGTGTGACAGTCCTCAGTCACATAAAATGCTGCTGAGTAACTGGAGAAGGAGGCTGCGGGCAGTGGGCAGGGCCTGAGGGTGGAGAAGCAGGAAGGGCTGCCACACAGTCTGGCTGGTGGCCCGACAGGTACTTTCTCAGGGCACCTGGCCTGGCCCACTCCCAAACCCTGCTAAGATCCATTCCACGGGCTGTTTGTCTGAATGGCCTTTACCCAGCCGAATAATCATCTCTGTGGTAACTAAGTGTAAAAGCATATTTTTGTAGTGTTTAACAATCGAAGAGGTCCTTTCACACAGAATTTAGCTCTAAATATTCATCATCAGTAAATGAGGTTCTAAAAGAGCTGACCAGAGGGAATTTGCCTTTGGGATCGGGCTCCTTTTTCTCCCCAGTTGCCATCCATATGTGGGACTGACAGGCATCCGTGCAAGTGGCTTTGCTGTCTCTTAGCGGAAGCTTCCGTGTCACCGCGGGTCACGTCCTGCGTTCAGCGCTGTTGAAGGCCCATATCAGGCACCCAGGAGGTGTCCGTCTAGGGAAGTTGTACAAAGAGCACTAGTTGGAGTTGAGGATGTTTGCGTTTGTGTTCTGATTCTGACACTTTGTCAAGTGGACTCTTAAGAAATGGAGTTGTCCATCTGTGGTCAGCTGGGGACCACAGGCTCTGCCTCCCATTGGTGGGGTGCTGCTGGACACTGTTAGGTGGGTCCCAGCTACTTGCCTTCTAATTTTGACTGGGAACAGCCATGAGAAAGTGTTGCCTGGGGAAGTGGCTTCCTGCCCCTTGCTCAGACTGGTTCAGAAACTGCCCACGGGGAATGCAAGTTCATTTCCTCCCCGTGGGCTGCTGATCTCTGTCTCCAGAAGGGATTAATCTCCCCTTTGGAAGGCTCAGGGGAGGGCTGCTGGGCAGAGGTGTGCCCAGGTGTCAGCCCTGCCCTGGGGTGCAAGGCTGTCCCTGCTGCAACCCGGTTGGAGCCCTAGGGGAGGAAGGGGTAATCCCTCGGGGAAGAGCACATCCGTGTGCTCCGACTTCCACCTGCGACTGGCTGGAGCAAGGTGGAACTAGGGGCCTTCCCAAGGACCAAACACAGGTAAGAAACCCTGCAGACAGACATGGAGCTGCCCGCTGCTCCTGCCTCTGGCCAGCGGGAGGGAGTTAGCGCACAGCTGAAGGCAAATGGGGTGTGAACAGTTCCCTCTTTTCATTGATATTGTAAAACAAACTTCACACACACACACATGCACGCACACATGCACACATGCATGCACATATTCTTCGGTTTTAAAATTATTCTGTTTTAAAGCTATCCACAGAGGCCCAATTATTTTTAGCTAAGAAATCTGGTGCATCAAAACACAGTAACATGAAATGTCACCCAATTCTTTGAATTTGTATGAGTGAAGCTTGAGCTCCATTGGAGCCTTTGTGTTTTGGGGGAATTGTCCCAACCTGTCCATTCTTTTCCCTGTTTTCTGAGATTACTCTCCCACCCATTGTTTCTAGGAGTTGATGAGAAAGAGCCAGCTTTCTCTCCAACACCTGCAGCAGATCACTGTCACTTCTCACTGGTCTTGTCTGACTCCTCTTCCTTTCCGTCTTCCTAAGTCGGAGTGAGAAACAAGCCAAATGAGGGTGGGTAGACACCGGACCTACCAGGCGGGGCGATTTCAGGGCTAAGATCTCTGAAATAGTTCATCTCCTTCTGTCTTTGTTGGAACCTGAGAACATTGGATGAAAATTCTTCCTGTAGAGTCTTAACTGACTTTGGCTAGAGGGTCCTCTCACCGCTGGAAACACAATCTGCATACACGAACATGAACCCTGACAACCCACCCACACGCCCAGTGAAGGGTCCTGCTGCAGCCCTGCATCTCCAGTGGGGCTTAGGGAGCGTTTCCTCTGAAGGCGGCCGCCTCCTCGGCCCCAGAACTGGACTGTGACCATCCTAAGGCAGGGCGTGGAAAAGGTGGATGTCACAGTGGTAGACACCAGGCACTGCTCCGGTGTCCGGGCCACCCTGCTCCTCTGTAGAGTTTGAGCGAGTTACAACTCACTTTTCCTCACCTCCAGCAACCACAAAGCCTTTGGAAAAAAGTCTGAACGCCCTTTCTTCCTGTAAAATAGAGTGTTTTTTTGCAGAGTAAAGGAATGTGGACCAACCGGAGCATTTTTAGTATAAAGGACCCATTTTCTCTGCCCCCTTTTGATAAAGCAAAGTGAACAGTTGGGCAAAGTTAGACCCCCGCTGCAGAGGTCCTGAGCTCTCCCTCCCTGGGGAGCCTAACACAAGTGACCAGGGTTCCCCACTGCACTTACATCGGCCCTTGAAATGCACCCAGCCTCTTTTAGAAAACAATTAACTTTTCTCCACTTTTGGATGTTTTTTTTCATTTGTATGTTGGTGTGATAGGAGCAGTAAAGATCTCTGCTGTGCACTTTTTTTTTTAAATCCATTTTATTTCAAAGAGAAAAAAAAATTTCAAAACCTGTTAGTCAGGGGGCAACAATGGTACACACATTGCACATTGTTGTCCCCCCAGTCAGTCACCCAGGGCACAAGACTTCTGCGTTCAATTGTCCCAACAATACCAGTACAAATCTGTCTCTTCAGTGAACTCAGAGAAATCAGTGGTATGACCATCTCAACTGTTATATATATACATATACATATGTTGTTCCTTTCAGCTTCTCACACGAGTGAGACAGTTTCACTAATGGGTGTGCTCTCAAGTTGCACCCATTTACCTGTAAAAGTCTCCAGTTGATCCTTCTTTATGCTCTACCTTCTTATGACGCAAGGGTCCAGTGCCATTTCTGACAAACATCAACACACTTAACCCTCATCACAGATACAAGGGGAAGTTTATCGGTTAAGAATTGTTCAAAACTGCCGAGTATCACCGACTGCAGGTAGCAGTCGCTTTTCCAGAGTGAACTTTATTTTTGTGTGTGAGGAGAAAAGAAAGACGGGCAGGCAGGCAGACAGACAGACAGAGAGACTGAGACTGAGCTGGCTTCTCCCATCTTCCATCTGGGCCCCACCCCGTTAGCTGGGCTGTCTTGGCTCCTTCGATGTTCTGAGTGGATTCGACACCTCGGCTTCTTTTTACTTTGTGGAAGAAGCAGAAGTCCGACGGAGCCAGGTCCTGTGAATAGGCTGTGTTTCTAGAAGCCTGGCTTTCTGTGGGATGGTGTGGGTTTCACCGTGTTTTTTATCAGACTTCATAGGGACACTCAGGAAAGGGCTTTCCAGGGCTGCTTCAGGCCTGCTGAGACCGATGGGACAGTGCCTCCCCCTCGGGATGAATCCCTTGCAGGATCAATGGCAGCGTCTTTACTGTAAAAGTTTTTAAAATTTTAAATATTCATCATATACTTGATTACCTCATGTGAATCTTTATCACCAGTCCTCAGAGTAAAACGCCTCAGTCAACATTCTGTCACCTGTTTCCTAACTGCTCTCAAGAAACACTTACTAGCCAGGTGCGGTGATGCATGTGCATGGGCGTGCCTGTAATCCAGCACTTAGGAGGCTGAGGCAGGAGGATGTCTGAACGTTTGAGGCCAGCCTGGGTTATATAGTGAGTTCAAGACCAGCTAAAACATGTAGCAAGTCCCTGTCTCAAAAAACAAAATAAAAACAAAAAACAAAATTGTACCACTTTATACTTACTCTTGATCCCTAATCTATTTTTAACAGTTTTGCAGGTCTAATAGAAGAAAATGGTTACACATGAATTCAAATAATGATTGCACCAATCAGCCCTTGGTGTTTATTTTTCTGTATTGGTCCTTCAGGTCTCTGACCCTCCGTCATTTTCTTCTGACCCACAAGAACTTCTACTACACAAAGATTTCATATTCTGTTTATTTACCTTTCTTTAAATTAAAAAAAATTATTGAAGTAATAAGCATACATGGTAATTTCAAACGGATGAACTTATGACAGAGCAAAAGCATCTTTGGCTGGGGATTTAGCTCAGTGGTATAAGTACCTGGCAAGGGTGTGGTCATGAGTTTGACCCCTGCACAAAAAAAAAAAAAAAGAGAGAAAGAAAGAAAAAAGAATCTTCAACTTTTCCCAGATCTAGAAAAAATTTTGTTTTTAGTTTTCTCTGTAATTACTTATATAATTAAGACACTATAATTATCCTTTATTTCCTGGTTTATTAATTTAAGATTGTATGAAGCCATTACTAAGAAAAGTGCTCATTTATATTATAGCTTCTTCTTTTTGCTATTCTCCCAATATTTTGTAGGCATCCTACTTTTATTAAATTTTGTTTGTTTGTTTGTTTATTGAATCCAGGGAACTCTGCCACTGAGCCACAAGCCTAGGCCTCAGTATTTAATTTTGAAATGGGGTCTCACTAACTTTCTCAGGCTGACCTTAAACTTGAAGTGCTTCTGCCTCAGCCTCCTGAGTAGCTCAGGATACAGGCGTGCACCACCACACCTGGCCTCTTAGTTATTTTTGTAATTACCAAAAGTACACCTAGACCTCTAGTTCTGATTTGGAAAGTGTAGTCTCACTATGTTACCCCTTTTCCCCCTTTTATTCTATCCAATTATTTATTTAAGAAACAAAGTCACAAGCTCAGTGGCACAGCCACCTGCCTGGCAAGTGTGAGGTCCTGGGTTTGATTTCTGGTACCAAAACAAAACAAAACAAAAACTCAGAAAAAAAAAAAAGAAATGAAATAATTTATTCTGTAGAACTTCCCTTATTTTAGATTTTCCTTACTGCATGTACTTGAGATATTTTAACACATTTTATTCACTCCCTGTGTGAACTGGCTGCATTCCATTTTCCGAAATCACTTCCCAGGGCGTTCAAATACTTGCTGCCCAGCACGGCTCCCTGGGGAGCCCCTGAACCAGCTGCAGTGTCACCCACACAGCAGTAACGCCCCCATCAGCTGTTGCCAGCCACATCCAGATCTGTTACTTATTAGGCGTTGCGGAACAGTGACAATTTAATTTCCTGTGAAATTCAAGAAAACTTCAAGGTGGTGGCTTTGTTATTGGCTACCTTGATGTACACAAGAAAACTGAAGTGTTTGCTAGTTTTCAGAATGGGAAATTCGTCCATTAGTGTTCTCCAAAGGTGACTGCTGAGTCTTTTTAGCAAAGCTACGAGCAGATGCGTTTTAACATGTGTGATGCGCTTGAACTGTTTCCGCTGTTGTTTTTTGATGGCACCCAGGGCGGGCAGCATGGCAGGAGCCGCCTGCTCACGCTCAGGGCACGCCGCACGCTCTGCAGGTGTAGGGGAAGTGCTTTCTCTGAACCAACTCATCGAGTCCTCACAACAGCCTAGGAGTTAGGTAAAATCATGACATTGTCCCCATTTTGGGGAGGAGGAAACTGAAGGATACAAAGGACAGACTCTTCAAAGCCGTGCTTTGTAGGTGGAAGGGAAAGCACTTAAATTTTATTTTATTTTGAGACAAGGTCTCATTAGGTAGCCCAGGCTGGCCTCAAACTCCAGGTGATCTTCCTGCCTCAGGCTCCCGAGTGCTGGGTTTACAGCTGTGCACCACCATGCCTGGCTCAAAGCTGTAGTGTGGCTCCAGAGGAAGGTGTGGCCGAGGGTAAAACCCCTCCCTCAGCAGGGTTTGGCGAGCTCCATGAGATTTTGCACATGGTGGGTGCGTAGAGGGCACCCGGTCATCTTGCTGTCTTTGTCCTTCCACCTGGCAGTGTGGGAGGCACCAGGGCCACATGGCATCCAAGGCCACGGAGCCAGTCGCCACCCTCAGCCTGCGCAGGCTAAGCCTCCCGGGCCCAGAGCCACAGCTGCAGAAAGGTAAGAGCCTCACTCAGCACCACTGCCTCACCCGTGCTGGGTGACAGGGGTGGGACAGACCTGAGGCGCTGGGGACCCCGGCGTCGCCTTCAACACAGCGGCAGCCCTCTGCCCTCCCTTGTCAGAGCCCAAGACCTTCACGGTGGAGGATGCGGTGGAGACCATTGGATTCGGCCGCTTCCACATCGCCCTGTTCCTGATCATGGGCAGCACGGGGGTGAGTCCCTCAGGGCTCCCTACGTCTCCTCTCCTGGCCCACTTGCTGGGCATCCGGGCTGTTTCTGGAGTGTGAGAGGGAGCAGGTGCCGGGCTAAGGAAACACAGATGCTGTGTCTGTGCCCAGAGAGTCAAAGCTCACATTTAAAATGGTTTCACCCAAAGTATTGGGAGATGGGGAGAAACCCCAGGTATTATTCTGTGTAGGGCCAGACACAAAGCTCCCCAGGTTTCTTTTTATTTTGAGACAGGGTCTCACCGTGTAGTAAAGGCTGGCCTTGAATTCACTATGTAGCCCAGCGTGGCCTCGAAATCACGGTGACACTCCTGCTTCAGCCTCCCAAGTGCTGGGCTTATAGGCTTCACCACCACACCTGGCCTCCAGATGTTTCTCCATCCCAGTAACCCAGGACACCTGTTGTCCTTACGAGTTCCTGGCCCTTTCCAGGGCACAGGTGGAGGCTTGTTATCTTCTGCTGCAGGTTGAGCGTGTCCCTAACCCAACTCCAGCTGAGGCTGATGTGGTAGTATGAAGAGGGGACCCTCTAGGAGGTGACTGGGCCACAATGGGGCACGGGTGTTGGGGACAGGACTGTCCAGGGTTAAACTGCTGAATGAAGGGACCTCTGGCCATGTCAAAAAAGCTTATAGTCTTTAGAGGACAGGATAGGGCTGCAACTATGGGGCGACACTCTCTACTCCTGAGCAGTGAGACTGCCAACCTGGAGATCAAACAGCTCTCTTAATTACTGAGATTTACTGCCTTGGTTCTAACTTGTTTCATACTCTCGCTGCCTGCACCCCTCAGTCTGTAGAAACCCAATAAATATGGGTGCTCCAGAGAAAGTCTTTGGTCCCCCAACTGGTCTCTAAAACCTGGGCTCAGGGGAGCCTCCTGCCTCAGCCTCTCAGGCAGCTGAGACTACAGGTGTGCTCCTTATAAATTATGGGATCTCACCAGACATGGTGGTGCACACCTGTAATCCCAGCACTCAGGAGGCTGAGGCGGGAGGATCACTGCGAGTTTCAAGGCCAGCCCGGACTCCAGAGTGAGTGCCTGTCTCAAAAAAAAATCAAAACAAACAAGCCAGGCATGGTGGCACATGCCTGCAAGCCTAACACTTGGGAGGCTGAGGCAGGAGGGCTGTTATAGATTGAGACCAACCTGGGTTACAACGTGAGCTCAAGTGCAGCCCAAACTGCATAGCAATGCTCCATCTCAAAAAAGACATAACAAACAAAAGCAATAAATTTCACAATCTTGAGTATTTTGTCAGGCAGCACAGTGGCCTAAGACATTTCCCATATGCTGTTTGGAGGGAAGAGGGACAGGTCTCTCCTATCCTGGGCTTTGAGAACAATTGTGAAGTTTGTAAAACTACAAAACTATGACTTCCTCCATTAGTAGAAGGACAGAGAATGTGTTAAGCACCCCAAACTTAGCTGAACCGAGGGGGCACGCCTGTCACCCCTGCACTCAGGAGGCTGAGGCAGGAGGATCCCAAGTTTAAGGCCAGCTTGGGCAATTTAGTGAAACTCTGTTGCAGAATTGTAAAGAGGGCTGGGGCTATAGCTCAGTCGAAACCTATTTGCCCAGCATGTGTGAGGCCCTGGGTTTCATCCATAGAAGTGAAAAACCGAGATACATGTGATAATGAGGAAGAAAGGAAACTGCAGTCAGAAAAACAGTGGCTTGGGGAGGAAGGAGGGAAGGATTCCTACCAGGAAACACCAGGGAGCACTGCCGCATGAGAGAGAGAGAGAGAGAGAGAGAGAGAGAGAGAGAGAGAGAGAGAGAGAGAGAGAGAGGAGCTCTCGGACACTCTTGTCTCAGGAGGCTGGACTCGGGGTAAGAGGGACAGAGCCGGGTGTGGTGGCACATGCCTGTAATCCTAGCATGCAGAAGGCTGAGGCAGGGGGATCCTGTGAACTCAAGCCCAACCTGGACTACACAAGGGGACGCTGTCTCAAATGAATGCAAATGAATGAGGGGAGGTATTTTAGTCCAGTTTGTACAATAACCAACAACACAGTGTAGAACACTTCTCTGCCTATAGAGTAAGGTCTCCACAAGTGCTGCAGATTGGAGGTTCTGTATTCAAGTGACAAGTATGTGGCAGAGGGTAAGGCTGACTCAGCTCTCTTCCACTTGCAGAAAGTCTCCACAGGTGTGAAATGGCATCTACTCTTTGCTTCTCTTTTCTTTAGTACTGAGCATTGAACTCAGGGCCTTCACACTGAGCTACATCCCCAGCCTTTTTTCACTTCTATTTAATTTTGAGGCAGGGTCTTGCTAAGTTATGAAGTTCCTCAGGCTGGGCTTGAACTTGAGATCCTCCTGCCTCAGCCTCTCACACTGCCGTGATTACAGGTATGCACCTTCTTTCACTGGCTGTTTCAATTCTTCCCAGCTCCCCTGCAGAGAGGGGTTCTTGCCCTGGACCCTGAGCCCTGTTCCTCCCACACGCAGCGGGGAACAGAAGTGCTGACTGACGTGCAGTCGGAGGAGCCCTCTCCTGGTCTTAGGATAGGAGCCCTTGTGGGCCCCATCCTCAGAGGGGGTGACAGCGGTGGGCACACCCTGCACCCTGTGGCTGGGCCTGAGAGGGTGACAGACAGGGCTGGCTGAGAAGTGCTGAGGAGCCAGCTCCTGGACCTGGTGCGATTTTCTCTTTTCCAAGGTGGTTGAGGCCATGGAGATCATGCTAATCGCTGTGGTGTCCCCGGTCATCCGCTGTGAGTGGCACCTGGAGAACTGGCAGGTGGCGTTTGTGACCACGGTGAGTACCTGTGTCCTGTGTGGTGCAGGAATGGCTGAGGGGCCCAGCTCCCCTTTCCGTACCCTGGGGATGGGAGTCAGTGGTGCGCTCGCCCGGGACACGGCGTGGCCACACCCGGCCCCTCACTCCCGCCCCACGCAGAAGCCAGGATGGCAGAATTGCAGGAGCCCCGCGCTGAGAAAGTGGCTCTCACAGCTCTGGGTGGCCACGTGACCAGAAGCCAATTGCTCGGGCCATCGTGAGTTAACCTCACTGAATGGTACTGTCCCTCAGCCACCTTCTCTGAAAGACCACAATAGCCTTAGGAGCTTACACCAAGTTTTGCTGCCAAGTAGAATTAAGCAAGTTACCTGTCCTTCTTTCAAAAGTCAGAACTGGCGGCAGGCTTTGGGGGTGTGTAGCAAGTGAGAAGGGAAGGTGAGGTTTCTGGGGTGAGGGGACCCTGAAACACCCTTGGGCTTCACGTAGATGCCATCGGACTGGCCCTGCTCCCCAACACTGGGCCAAAGCACACAAACCCTGCCAGAAAAAAATATTTGATGCAAATAATGTAGAACACTTTTCAAATTACCATGTTGTACATAGTCATTATGTCTCTCCTTAGATGGATTTGATTTTTTTTTTTTTTTTGGAAACAGAGTCTCTTTTGGGTAGTTTAGGCTGATCCTGAACTCATTATGTAACCCAGGCTGGCTTCAGATTAACAGCAATCCTCCTGCCTCAGCCTCCTGAGTGCTAGGTCACAGATGTGCACCACCACACCTGGCTATGTATGTTGCTGTTGTTTGCTTTGTTTTTTGAAACAGGGTTTTACTGTGTAGTCAGACCAGTGCTAAGCTCACTATTTAGCCCAGGCTGGCCTCAAATTCAGTGATCCTCCTGCCTCAACCCCCCCAGTGCTAGGATTATAAGTGAGTGCTGGGTCTCAACAGCACACACTTTTTAAAAAAAAAAAATTAAGTTTATTGGTACATTTTAAGTAAACATAATGATCACATTCACTGTATGGTTTGCTTCTTTTACTCCCATTCCCCACCCCTCTGTTCAATCCCTCTCCCCCTCCTTATTTACAAAACTTTGTTCCTGTTTTTTTTTAACCAGAGGTCATACTTGTAATAAAATGACACCATTTTTCATTTCTTCTACATAGAACATTAGTTATGGTTTACAAAGCATTACTTGTCAATGCTTTTTAAACAAATTTTTTTAAAGAGTATAAATCCAAGCAAAATAAAACAGAACAAAGCCAAAACAAACCAGTGTAAGTAACAATATGTTCAAAACAATATGAAATCAACAGCGGTTACCATAATGCCTCTTGTTGTCTTCAAAATAGTTGCAGATGCCTTCAGACATAATAAAAAAATCAAAGAAAACAGAAAACAATAGAACCAATACAAATGAAACAATGAATGCAATAAAGGACTTTAAAACAAGACAATAGTAAATCCCAAATGGCTACCGTGATCTATCTTGCTGTCTTTGAAATAGCTGCCCCTGCCATCGACATAACAAAATCAAACAAAACAAAACAATAAAACCTCAACCCAATAAAACAATGAAAGTGATACAGGACAATAGGGAATTAACAGTGGCTACCACCTTCAGAAGGAGACCCTCCCCCATAGGCGCCCCACTGCGGACCGTTATCCTCTGAATAGATGATCAGACCACTGGCCCTAGATCTGCGAAGTCAGTGAAACACCAGACACCACGGGCATCACATTGCGCCTCGGCTCAATGGCTGTCGTCCCAGCCTGTGTTTCTCTGGATCAGCTGCGGCTTATAGGGGTGTAGGTGGGGGTCGGGGGATGGCTCTTCTTGTTTCCCAGCCCATGCACCGGAAGGGGCTGGGTTCTGACTGTCCCCCTGACCACAGCTTCTGCCCCTGGGCCCACCAACCAGCCACTGATAAAGCCACGAGGCCACATTTCCACCACCTCCTGGGCTTCCCAGCCATAACTCCAACTCCACCATGGCCCAAGCAGCTGCTCATTGACAGCTAAAGATGGCAGGTTAATTACCTCCTCTCACTCTGGGAATCAGCCACTCAGTGCTGGAGAATCAGCTCCGTGTGGTGATGAAACCAGGAGCACAGAGTCACTTTTATATTAAAAATAAACACCTGCCGGCTTTCCGTTTCCACGCGCTCCCAGACTGGGTTGCAGAATCCCGGGCTCACAAGCCTCAGGGCTGTGATCCAGGTTTCTGTTGTGCAAAACACAGAGTGAGATCATAGCTTTCATCACTCAAGAATGGATAGGATTTTCCTTCGCAGTTGCCAGCGACAAAATGGAGCTAAGTCTCCTGAGGAAGGTAGGAGAGGAGAGAGAAGCTGCTTTTCCCCAGAAGGTGCTAGAAACAAAGCTACCTGTTTCCTTTGACTATGCTGGGGTGGACCAGGCAGGAGCTGGGGGAAAAGAGTCCTAGCAGGAAACTGCTGGAGGCGGAGAAATACACAGCCTGAAGGTGCTGACAGGTGCTTTCACCTCGGGGGAGTACAGGTCTCAGATTTTATCAGAGGCAAACAAGCCATTGTGAGAACTGAAAGGAGAAGTAGGTCCATTTTAGGATTTATATATATTTTGAGGAGTTTGTTTGTCCGGGCAGTTGAACCCGGGGCTTTTGTACCAAGCTCCGTCCCCAGCTCTTTCCATTTTATATTTCTGGTCAGGGTCTTGCTCACTTGCTAAACTGCCCAAGCTGCACTTGCTGTTCTCCTGCCTCAGCCTCCCAGACTGGCTAGGATTACTGGTATGCGCTACCACCATTCACAGAATTTTTTTTAAATAGATGATTTGGCTTGGGCGTTTGTGTGACGTTTGTTTGCACATGGGAGCCTAAAGGAAGACTGCTTCTCCCGGCCTCTGCTTGCATTGGAATAGGGCAGAGCAGGCACTAATGGGGATGTCAGTGATTACGACAGAAACTCACAGTTACGGCCCAGGTTCAGTGGAGGCCGTCACCTGGGGCCAGAGAGAGCACAGCCTTGTGGCCCCACTTCCTTGGGGAGCAGTATCTGAAGGTGTGGGGTCCCCACAGGAGGCAGAATCACCTGTCTTGGAGCATTGGGTGCATGAGCTAGCGTCAGGCGAGGGCGTGTAGGGAAGCCGCTTTAACTCCCGTGTCCCCTGAGTTCCCAGTCCCTTGGCTAAGATGGGAGAGCGCAGAATGTATACATCTTAGCCAGCCCTGCTGAAGCCCTTCTTGTGCCTCCTTCCTCCAGATGGTGTTTTTTGGCTACATGGTGTCCAGCATACTCTTTGGGTTCTTGGCTGACAGATACGGTCGCTGGAAGGTAGGTTGGGAAAATTCTCTTGTGGGGATCTCAGCATGGCTTCACTTCCATGAACGCTCACACCCGATTCGCTAACACAAAATGTAGAGATTCCCTTGTCTGACAGCACATTCCCAAGCTCCAGGCTTGTCACCCTGGTTTTACAGCTTGTTCTCGTACCTGGCACCTTACCTTCCAGCTACGGCCTTGAGGAATAAGTGTAGTTAAACAGGCCAGGATGTGGGAATTTGCAAGGCTGCTATGCATTAGTTAACTTTGGTTCAGCTGTAAGGCTGGGCTGAAGATTGCAAGTCTTCTGATTTTAAACCTGGGTCTCTTCTTTTCTTGTTTTTTTGTATGTCTGCATGCACGTATTTATTTAATTTGAAGCTATGTAGTTTGGGCTGGCGCTGAACTCACTTTGTAACCCAGGTTGGCCTCAAGCTCCTGGTGATCCTCCTGCCTCAGCCTCCCAAGTGCTGAAATTATAGTCATGAGCCACCATGCCTGGCTAAAAATACCATAGTCTTATAAATTAACATGAAATTAGAAGTATCTCAGAGGGGCTGGGGATTTAGCTCAGTGGCATAAGCACCTGCCTTGCAAGTACAGGGTCGTGAGTTCAATCCCCGGTACCGAAGTATCTCAGAAAGGAAAAACATCATAAAAGGGCAATTTATGAAGGAAATGTGATAAATCTTAAAAATATAATCTCAGGAGTTAACAAAAGCAAAATCACATAGCCAAATATCATTTTTTCCTTATGAAATTAATATTAAACTTCCAGTCCATAAAGCATTTTTCTTAAGCAGCCTTCCACTGTTGAAATGCACATGTTCATGCTTTAGAAATACAGACATCCTCATGTACTACCTGTACCGTGGGAAACCAGAAATATGTCCCCAAAACATGCCTTTCTGAAACAAAATTATTTTTGGTCTAATGGCAGTTAAGCAACAAAAGGAGAAAACCTGTCTTCTCCTGCTTTTCTGCCCAAGACAGGATCCAAGTACTGCTTTGCTGGAGGTGATTCTGAGCTCTGAGTCTAGAGAAGGCTGCAGATGGGTCTCAAAACCAACTGCTCACTCGTTTCCTCCCTGAATTAATTTCTCACATCAATCCAATATTCCTTCCCATGTCTCTGGTCCTCAGTGTGGCAGCACGAACAAAGAATCTTGAAAAGATCTACTCTCCTGACCTGACCCCTCGCCTTGCAGTAATCTAGGTTGCTGAGGTGGTCAGGGAGGCCACGGACATCATTCCTGTTTATTTTCATAGTGAGAACATTGGAATCAGCTCCTGTGTTCAACAGCAGGCTGTATAACCAATGTATGTTTTAGATTACATGTTTTATAGTACATGTTCTTCTGGAATATTGTATAGCCATTACAAATTTGCTTTCCTTTACAAGGAAAATAGGATTTTTAAAGTCTTAAGGATATTTTCTCCTGGTTGGAGAATCCAATATTTCAATTTTTAAATTTTTTTCTTCCATATTCTTTACTATGAACTTGTATTATTCTTATAGAGATAAAGCAAACACCTTGTCTTCACCTTCTAATTACACTAGCTTAGTACTGTACTTCACGGAGCTCACAGCATGTGTGTAGAGGAAAGGGCTTCCGCTTTCTGATGCACAATTCCTGTCCCTGCCACCTGTTACAGCGGGCAGTGAGAATGGCCTTCACTGGGTCAGTTGTGCTGTGTTGGCTGAGGGGCCAGGGTGCTGCTTGTTTGAGAAGTGCACAGCTGGACAGAAGGAGAAATCGCCGTGGGAAGGTGGATTGTCTCCCATTCCCCCACCTAGAGCGGGTCCGCTGACCGAGTTCTCTTCTGTTGGCCCAGATTTTGCTGATCTCCTTCCTGTGGGGTGCCTACTTCTCCTTGCTGACCTCGTTCGCGCCCTCATACATCTGGTTTGTCTTTCTGCGGACCATGGTGGGCTGTGGCGTGTCCGGCCATGCGCAAGGGTAAGGACTGCTCCTGGGAATCCCGGGTGCGGGGAGAAGGCACTTACACACCCGGTGAATCTGCAGAATAGATCAACAACTTGTAATAAACACACTTCACTCACGCTGATTAATTTTGAGCTTTTTTTTTTTTTTAAGTGATGGCTTCATAATCCATTAGGAACCATTTGCCATTGTTACAAGGTTTGATGGTAAAGCTTACAGAGTGGTAGCCTTTTATTCCAAAGGTTGTTCATTTAAAGGCTAATCATCATTTTTTAGACCAGCGTGATTTTGTTAGGCCAACAGAGTTAGTGTTTAGAGTGTAGTCTGGCCATGGAGAATTGCTGTTTTAAAGTGTCACCACCCTGCAACTTTAGACTTCCCAGCAAAAAATCACAGAACAGGCAAACCTGATTGAAATGGCCGTGGGGCCTCTTGCCTGGTTAGTGCTCCTGGGGAAGGAGGCCTGCACTTCTTGATTATAGGTGTGAGAGTGGTTTCCTTAACCATTCTGACTTGGGGGAGCCTGCTGGAAATTAGCTAGGCTCCTCCAGCCATGCTCGCCCCAAAGCCTTGGGGCATGTCATACTGGAACTATCAGGAGATGTCAGAGCACCTAATTATTGCCTTAATGTGTTGGAGAAGGAATTGTTCTTCCCTTGGGGCATAAGTTAAGAAGGCTCTGAGCTTTGGAACCCTAAGGGAATAGACGATAAGTAGAATTTTTAAATATCCCAGGAACGATGTTAAAAACTCCAATCCTTGTTAATCATAGCAATAGAAAAGAGCAATTAGAAAATGGAATGGAATCATATTCCATCCTTCTATTCACAAAATTAATATGTACTTAGACATCTATATTTTGACTGGCATTGGGAAAATTACTTTTGCTTGGGTGTATTGTATTTTTAATTTTCTAGGTATGTTTTTTTAAAAAAGGGACTTGGTCTGAGAAAACTTGTCTAATGCTGCTCTTGGCAAAAAAGATGTAGTTCCTGTCTCCTGAGTGGTAGTGGGTGGATAATATGAAGCACTTGTGAGTTTACTTATTTTTTTTTCTTTTCTCTTTTCCTTTTTTAAACTTTGTTTTTATTTTGTCTTTTTGAGACAGAGTTTTGCTATGCAGTTCAAACTGGCCTTGAATTCGCTTTGTAGCCCAGGCTGGCTTTGAACTCTCAGCAATCCTCCTGCCTCAGTCTCCCAAGTGGGATTATAGGCGTGCACCATCACACCTGCACAAGTGTGTTTCTTACTGGTCTCTAAAGTGTGCATTAGCTGTAACAATTACATTTTGATGAACAATGACATTTTATGTTTTTGAATTCTTTGTACTTATGATTTTCTAAAGAAAAGTTGTCTGGCTTTATAGAAACAAAATTACTGTTTTTTCTTTTCCTCTTTCCTGTTTAGGCTAATTATAAAGACTGAATTTCTGCCCACAAAATATCGAGGCTACATGCTTCCTTTGTCTCAGGTGAGGTAAAACTGGAATTCTACCCTGTCCTCTGCATTTGATAGGATATGAGGCTCATGGATTTTCTTCTGGCTAGAGTTCTGCCTATTATTCAGCACCAACTAAAAAGCATTGAGAGTGCTTCCAGCAGACAATTACAATGTCTGCTGAGCCCAGGATATCTGTCACCCAAGGTGGCATTTAGAGCACCACACTGACTGCCTCCGTGTCTATGTGAGGAGCAGGCTCTGCCTGGCTCATGCATGGAGATCATTCCTACTCTGTGCCATACCCGACAGCCCCTGGCTTGTCCCCTCCTTGGCAGTCAGCTCCCGGGTCTCCTTGGGACATCTAACCCACCCAGTGGCGTCAGCTCTCCTTCAATGGCTGTGCTCTGGCATCAGAGGGGATTGGTTCTGGGGCTCAGATGGCCCCGGAGTCCATGGATGCTTAAGTCCCTCCCATAAGATGTATGATCTGCACACATCCTCTTGCCCACCTTGACACATCCCTGGAGGATTTACAGTATCTGGTAAAGAGCTATGAAACAGTTGTTCTGCTGCGTTGCTTAGGGAATAATGACAAAACCTGTGTGTGTTCAGTTCGGACACAACTTTTTTTCTGAGTTTCTTTGACATGTGGATGGTTAAAAGTACGCATGTGGAATCTGTGGATATTAAGCCACGGGCACTCACAGACCCGGCTCCTTTCACCCCGCTCGGTCAACTGCCAAGCCCTGGTGACCCCAGGGTCCATCAACATACCCGGTGATACTTCTACCTCAAAAGTGTGCGCCTAATTTAAAAAATGTTTTGCCATTTTGTTACTGAAATCTACCCGTGCCACCTGGCTTCTTACTAGGGCTGTGGACCATACCTGTTGTATGATCACAAAAACTAACCCTATCTAGGTCACTCTCCATCATATTTTTATTTCTTTACATCCCTTCTGAAATGCTTTTTGGCAATAGAATTTTTTGATGAAATAACATTCCTTAATTGGTTCCCTAAGGCATTATTATTTTATTTTGGCATGGGACTGGCTTTGAACCCAGGGCCTTGCAACTACTCTACCACTTTGCCGTACTCTTTTTCCTTTTTATTTATTTTTTAAAATTTGAAACGGGGTCTTATTAAATTGACCAGGGTGGCCTGGAACTTGCAATCCTCCTGCCTCAGCCTCCCCCCACCCAAGTAGCTGGTGTGACCCCTGCACCTGGTTGAAAGAATCTTTTAACATGTTCCCTTCTCTCCATTGTCACATGGGGAAGAACGCTCAGGCTAATGGTGACAGGTATTCTAATCCCTGATCCACGTGGCTGTAGTGGGCTCCATGTGACTCCCTGATACAAAATTATCTTCAAGATAGCCAGGCACTGTGGTAAACACCTGTAATCCCAGAACTCAGTAGGCTGAGGCAGAAGGATTGCCCTGAGTTCAAGGTGGGCCTAGGTTACAGGCTGAGACTCTTGCAAAAAATAGCAGGAAAAACCAAAAACAAAACAAAATCCACAAAATCCCTAAGGTACAAAAATGTACCTACTGTACAAAAAGCAAAGTGTGGAGTATTGTGTGTGCTACAGTGCTGCGTGTGGGGAAAAAGAACAAAAATGTATCCTTGTTAGCTTGTGTGTATCTGGAAGACCTTTGCAAGGCTGCAGAAGAAGCAGGTAATATTGGAGAAATGAGATGGCAGAGAAGTAGGAGAAGAGAATGTGTTTAAGGTGTCCCCAGGTCACTTGTGTGAGCGTCAACGATCACCTGCATTAGGATGCTGCTGTGGTACTGGAGCTTTTAAACTTCGGTGATGTTACTGGCTCCCTAGCTAAGGGTCCGGTGTCCAGAAATCAGAAGGAGCCACAGAGAAGTCAAAGTGTCACACACTTCATCCAAGTCCAAGGTGTCAAGCTGGGGCAGAACCCGATCCATTGCTCCTTGAGTCCCCTCTCAGCCTGCGCCTGCTGGGCTCTGGGGAGGGGCGACTCGGAGGCCTCGGTGAGGAGGCGTCTGACCCACAGCTATCCCTGCAGGTTTTCTGGCTCACCGGCTCCCTGCTCATCATCGGCCTGGCTTCTGTGGTCATCCCCACCGCCGGGTGGCGCTGGCTCATCCGCATCGCCTCAATTCCAGGCATCATGCTCATCCTGGCCTTCAAGGTGGGGAAGTGCTCCACTCCCTCTAGGCTCTCCTGCAGCTGGCCCACCCACTGGCCCTGTGGCCCTGCCAGCATCTATCCCAGATCAGTGTCTCTCCTTTCTCGGAGAGTTCATTGCCCTCATGATGGATCCTGGGAGTCTGGCCCTGTGGGTGCTGACTTCCATTTGGCTGGTAACACTCACCCTTTGGAGGCTGAACATGTGTCAGGAGACCACTGACCTGCTGGCTTGTCCTCTGTTCCACCGTCCTAGCAGCTGCCGAATGGCAGGGTCACCATCTCCTTAGTTTCCAGCAGAATTTGCTCCTTGTTCAAAGACAGGATTGGCACCTCAGCAGAATGGAGGTCTGCCCTGCAGAATGGAAGCATTTCAGCACTCACAAGGGTTCTTGGGGGCCATTTAGTACAAACCCTGACTCAGGCATCTGGATAGCAGGTCTCTGGCAGAACCTGCCCAGCTTCAAGCACACGTCTGCCTGGCAGAATTCTGCAGCGCACCCATCTCCAGGCAGTTGTTAGGACCTTCTGCTTTTACTGCAGGTCTTGCTACTTCTCTTTGGAAAACCAGAGCTCTCTCTTCTCACCGTGACAACCCCGTATTGGTGAATGATGCACCCCCAAACTCTCCATCTTCTGATTGAAATACAGTTGTCGCCTCTAAGCCTTTCCCATGACAGCAGGCCCCGAGTCTGTTCCTCTGCTGCTGGGCAAGCCTGGTGGGCAGCGCACTGTTGCTCAGTGGCACACACAGGCCATGGTGTAGGGATCTACTGCTTACCCAGTGGACTGTGCGTCTGTGCAGTGGTAGACGGGCATTGTGCTCGCTTGGTGAGCTCCATCCACCTTGGGAAGGTCAGAGTGCATGGTGGATGAAGAAAGGGCAGCCTACCCCTGCACTCACAGGTGATGTTCTTTGTTACTTACCATGTCCAGTTTATTCCCGAGTCTGCTCGGTTCAACGTCTCCACGGGGAACACCCAGGCTGCCCTGAGCACTCTGCAGCGCATCGCCCACATCAACCGCGCTGTCCTACCCGAGGGCCAGCTGGTGGAGCCCGTGCTGGTGAGTTCGGACCCGGCCTTTCACCTGAGCGGCTGGGCATCCCTTCCTGAGCATTTTTTATTATGCAAAACACACATGAAACTTGCCGTCTTTCACATTTTGAGTCACAGTGAGGTGATATTAAGTGTATGTGTTTCCTGCCATCCATCACTGAGCTCATTTCATGGCACAAATTGAAAATCTGTGTCCATTAAAGCAGAATTTCTCAGGCTGAGGATATGGCTCAGCAGCACAGAGCCTACCTGGCAAGCACAAGGTCCTGAGTTTGATTCCCGGTACCCACCCCCACAACCCCTCCATCTCCCTTACCCTGTAGAAGCTACATTTTATTTTTTTGTTTGTTCATTTCTATGAAATTGCATTTTCCAAGTGCCTTATGTAAGTGGGTATAGCAGTTGTCATTTGTGTCTGGCTTACTTCAGTTAGCATAAGTTCCCAAGTCCCAACCATGTCATATAGCACGTGTCAGGTGTTTTATCCTTCTGTGTATGCGACACTGGAGATGGAGCCTGAGACCTTGCACCGGGCGAGTGCTCTGGCCCTGAGCTGTATCCCTAGCTCCAGGTTTTCCTTTTCAAGTCTGGACAGCATTCCACTGTATGTGTATACTGCATATTGTTTTATCTGCTGATGTATTCTTGTAATGCTTCTGTATTTCAACTGTTATGGATGATGCTACTGTCAGCATGGTGCTTTCAGTTTGCATGCTCAGATGAGGCATTGCAGGATTACAGGATAATTCTACATCTAAGTTTTTGAGAATCTCCATGGGCAGCTGTGTCATTTTATACTGTGACCAGTGGTTGGTCAGTGCTCTAACTTCCTCTGTATTCTGAGAGGAGTTATTATAAAAAATATAATACTATTTATTTAAAGGTTGTAGTCAGTTTGCTTTATACTTTCAGCTGAGTCACTTTTGGATATATATATGTATATAAATACAAATATATATATATATATATATATAATCATTCATCTCATCTAGATTTTTCAAATTATTGATATAAAAAATTTCCAGTAGTCTTTTAAATTTAGTGCACTCTCTGTGTCTCTCTCTGTCTCTCTCTATAGATACACACATACACACACCCAGCGTCTACTCAAAAAAACATATGCACACTTCCGGAGAAGAAAATCTTATATAAATATTTTAATACTTTCATGGGGGACACTGGAGGATGTCGTACATCACAGAAAACCCACTACACTTCTGGTCCTTAAAGAAGAAACGAAAATGCATGTGCAGCCATCTCAGTGACCTAGGTTACCCAAGCAGCAGTTCACTGTGCTAGTAAATGTCTGGAAGCTCATGGTCCCCACCTCTTGAAATTGTAGAGGACAAAGGTAACTTGTATTAGTCTCATGATCTCTCAATAAATTTAGTATTAAAATGCTTATACAAATTTTTCTTTTTCTGAAGTGTGAATACATTTTTTGTCATCTCCCTCTTATTATATATACTATATATATACATACATATATATTTTTGAGACATAGTTTCCCTATGTAGTCCAGGTTGTTTTTGAACTTGAAATGATCCTCTTGCCTCAGCCTCCCAACTGCATGCATCACCGAGTCAAGTTTAAAAAGTCTGTGTGTGTGTGCCCTTTCTATTTTAATATTATTTAGATGCCTTTTCTTTTTCTTGTTCCAACTTACTGAGATTTATCTATTTCATTAGACTGCAAAGAACAAGCATTTTTTGGTTGATTTTCCACATTGGTTTTTCTTGGTTGCCTCATTGATTTTTAATTTTATTTTTCTGTTGTCTTTAAGTCTGCAAGTCAAGAAGCAATCATTTTTGTTTGCAGTCTTTGATTTTGAATAAACAATTTATTGCACTCAGTAGACCTTGTTACTGAATAATGTTATTTTCATTTCTGAACTGTTACTTTTTCTTTAACCACTGAGTTATCTGATAACTATCTTTTAAAAAATTTAAAAATTATTTTTAAACATTACTACCACTTCAGGGCTGGGGATAGAGCTCAGCAAACACCAGATCATGTGTTCAATCCCCAGTACCAAAAAACAAAACAAAACAAATAAAAATTGCTAAGGTTCTAACTTTTTTTGGTACCTAGGATTGAACTTGCACTTGCTAGGCAGGCACTTATGCTGCTGAGCTACATCCCTGGTCTTAAGTTTCTAACTTAGTAATATTTTAGTCAGAGCACATTATCAATTATTTAGAATTTGAGATTCCTCTGGTCTCTAAATAATAACCTTTGTACCAGTTTCCTGCAATGCATGTATTTATTATATGTCACAAACATATAATAAAAAAGAGAAAAAACTAATGGAGTAAAAAAAATTCAAAAACAAACAAATAAATAAAAGTAGAAAGCCTGCATATTAGGACCAGAGATGTGGCTCAGTGTGTGTGCTTACCTACCATATGTGAAACCTTGGGTTTCAACTTTGCAAAAGAGGAAACAGGCCATGTGTGGGGGCTCACACCTGTAATTCCAGCACTTGGGAAGTTGAGGAAAGAGCATTGCTAAGAGTTCAAGGCCAGCCTGAACTACAGAGTAAGACTTTGTCTCAAAACAAAACAAATCAAACACCACCACCACCTCCCGCAAGTGTTCTCCTTATTCCATCCTGGAGGGTGGGTTGGCTGTAAGAATGTCAGACTGAAGGGAAACACAAGACCCAGGACAACACCCCAGTGCATAGATGCACACAGATGCCAAGATCACATCCATACCCAACACGTCTCTGGGATGTAACACAGACATTAGCACAGAACTGTAAACACCAGAAGGACAAACTGAGCATAGATGCCCCTACGAACCTGCCAGCAGCCAGCAGGGACCAGGACCCAGTTCCAGTGGGGAGAACCAGCCAGCCAAGCTACTGTGCACCTGCCACCAACAGGGGAGCCTTGGAGTAGCTGCATGTATCTGGAGAAGCCATCCCTGCACCCCAATGCTACCCTGGGAACCTAGGATAGGCGAAACCAAGGTGCCTGACCCATTCCTCTACACTGTGGATGGACAGCCAACATGGGAAGTGCCTAGGACCCCAAAACCTGCTTGTCTGGAAGAACCCAGGAATATGGGAGAAACTGGAAGTTTCTCACTTGAAGTTGCTGAAGAGACGGCAAGTGAAGTAAAGAAACAACTTCATGAAGTCATAAAAGAAATTGGATCGGAAATGCTATCTCAGGTAGAAGAAGCAATGTAAAAGAATTGCTGAGTGTATCTAAAGAAGACATGGCTGAAAAAGTAGAGGAGCATAGGAGAATGAGGGAAACCTTTAATGAACACTGTAAGAGAGAGAGAGAGAATGCATGAAACAGATTCAAACAGATATCCAGGAAATTAAGAACTCCATCAAAAACTGGCAGAATCACTTAAAAGAAACTGAAGATAAACTTTCAGACCTTGATGACAGGTTTTCAGCTAGGGACCATGAAAGGAAAGATCTCTTAAAAATAACAAGAAACCAGGAAATAACAATTGAACGGTTGCAAGATGACACAAAGAAAAATGATTTAAGAGTGATAGGTGTCAGTAAAAAAAAAATCAAGGGTCAACACAAATGAGACAATAAGTCTCTTTACAGAAGTAATAGCAGAAAACTTCCCAACATGGGGAAAAGACCTGACATAGAGATAAGTGAGGCATGTAGAACTCCACTGGTCATTACCAAGGTAAATGTACACCCAGACATATACTGAAGATCCCAGAAATCCAGAACAAGGCTGTTAGAGAAAAGAAACAGATCACCTATAAAGGAAAACCTATCAGAATTACAACAGACTTCTCAACACAAACCATCAAGTCAAGAAGACCTTGGAGCGAACTATTTCAAGTCCTAAAAGAAAACAACTTCCAGCCCAGATTGATGTACCCTGAAAAACTATCTTTCAGAGTTAATGGAGAAACAAAATCCTTCCACGACAAAGAACAACTAAAGGAATTCATGACCACTAAACTAACTCTATAAAGAATACTTAAGGACATTCTAGAGAGAAAAATGACCACTGTTCCAGGGACAGAGGCAGAGGGAAGTTGCTAAGTGAAGGAGGCAGTTGAATGAAAGGGAAAAGTGGGGAGCCAATGGCAGGAAAATAGCAAGGTAGAGACGAGCCAGTGCATGTTGACCATAACCACTAATGTAGATGGCCTCAGTTCACCAATAAAAAGAAACACAGGCAGAGTGGATTGGGACACAAGATCTGTTAACATGCTTTATACCAGAAACACATTTAACTCAAAAGGAAATTCATAGAGTGAAAGTCCAAGGGGAGAAACAATGCTCCTTGTGACAGGGAATAAGGAAAAGGCAGGGGAAGCTTGCCTGTCAACCCTAGAATGGATAAGAACGATATGGCATTTTTATACAATGGAAAGCTACTCAACTATAAAGAGAGATAACCTCCAGGCTCTTGTAGGTAAATGGATGCAACTCGAGATCATGCTCATGGGTAAAATGAGCATGGGTGAGCATAGTCACATGGGTGAACATTGTGTTGCCTCCCTAGTATAAGAGACTGAGAATTAGTGGGATCCAAAACGCACAGTGATATTGTGAGAGTGAAAGTGTGGGGAGGCCTCTGAAAAGGGAAGGAGGTGGCCATTGTTAATTTCCTATTACCTTGTTTTGAAGCCATGTATTGTTTTCATTGTTCTGTTTTGTTTGGTTTTATTCTGTTTTGTTTTGTTTGATTTTATTACAGTGGATAGTATGGCAGCTATTTAAAATATAACAAAATATATTATGGTAACCATTGTTGATTTCTTATTACCTATTTTGGAAGCCCTATATTGCTTTTATTGTTTTGTTTTGATTGCTTTTATTCTTTTTTGTTTTGTTTGATTTTGTTAGATCTGATGGTATAGGCAGCTACTTTCAAGATAACAGGCATTGTAGCCATTGTTGATTTCCTATCGTCTTGTTTTCAAGTCCTGTGTCATGTTCACTGTTTTGTTTTAATTGGCTCTATTCTGTTTTGTTTGGTTTGATCTTATTGTCTTCAAAAAATGTTCTCCTTGAGTTTAATTTTTCCTTACAAATATTTGATACTTGAACTCTTAAGCTAATAGCTTTTCAGTAGGGGGAAACCTTGGCTTCTCCTTATAGGCCTATCAGTTTACTCTGTATATTTTGAGGTTATCTTGTAGTAGTGTGATTTCATTCATGAATTATTCTGAGTACTTATCCTTAACTTACAGTCTTAAATTCTACTTCCTCTTATTAATTGAACCTAGTGTTGAACCTAGTTTAGGTTTATATTTGTTCATGCATTTTTCCAGCCAGCCTATTTTCAGCCCTTACTAATTTGCTTCAATGTATTTCTTGTGAATCTGTAAGTGATTTTTTCTCTTTTTGGCTCAGTCTGATGTTATATGTCTTTTAAAAAGGAATTTGATCCGTTTAGCTCTATTATGCTTAGTGGTATATTCAGTTTTCCATCATCCAGTTTCTTCCATCTTTTCTCTTTTCCTACCTTCTGTGAGACATTGACTTTGCTTTCTCCCCTTGTGTTTTATTGGCTTGCACTTTATGCATTGTATTTCTTATATTACAGAGGTGGTTCAAAGTGTTGAAATGCAGACTTACATTATCTAATGCTATTTAACACCTTTATTTGCCCTTTAGATAATATAAAGACCTTAAATATGATCTTGTAAATTATAATCTTCCAAGTGATTTTGTCTAGTGTTGTAGTCTTACTTTGTTTGTAAGTTTCCCTAAAGTATTCCTTACTTTAAGTTAGCTGTGTTTTGATTAACATTTTTGCTTCTGTATTTTTATTATTGATTTCTGAAGTTTTTATTGCTGTTGATTTCTCTCCTTTCTATTATCAGTTTTTTTTTCAATATTAGGTTGCTCAGTCTGTGTTTTCTGAGTATAAAAAACACAGTACAAATCTAGCTTTGTTATTTCCAAATGGCTAATCTGTTATGCTGAATTTTTTTTTCATCACTGGTAAGTGAACCCTGTGTCTTTGCATTGAGCTACATGTGTCCCTGTCCTTTTTAAATTTTGAAACAGGGTCTTGCAAAGCTATTAAGTTGCCCAGGCTGGGGTCAGACTTTTTCAGGGTTTTCTAAGCTATTGTCTCAGGCTGACTTTTCTAGAACAATTTTGGGCAGAGCATGGTAATGCACACCTGTAATCCCTGCACTCAGGAGGCTGAGGCAGGAGGATTGTCCCAAGTTTTAGGCCAGTTTAGACTACATAATGAGCTCAAAGCCAGCCTGAACTACATAGTGAGACCCTCACTCTCAAAAGCAAAAGGAAAAGAAAAAAAATTCTGGAGTTATATTAGCAATTTGATTCAGCCTTCCTGCTGGATGTCCTTTGACAGTTTGATTGGGTTTTTGTGGATATTACAGTCTAATCACAAATCCATTTCTTTATAATCTTGAGTATTCCTGCCCTGCCTCACTGGGTCTCTTTTTATGCTTCTTAGCAGCATTTTTCTCCCTGTAGAGTTGGAGATTGAACCAGGGCCTCACGTGTGCTAGGCAAGAGTCCTGCCACAGAGCCCCTCACTGCAGGGTCTTGCTGGGCCGCCCAGCCTAGGGTCCAGCTTGTATACTTCCTGCCTCAGCCTCTAGGGAGCTGGGATTACAGCTGTGTGCCGCTGTGCCTGGCTCTGCACATTTCATAACTACTTACATCAGTTACATGAGTGCCTGTTATATTACAGGAGAGAAGGTGGTGTGTGTGTGCGTGTGTATGCACGTGTGTGCGTGTGCTTTGCCATCTCTGATGTCCTGTAATCTTCAGATACTGCTTTCCCCCCACCCTCACCCCTCCCTCTGGTTTCCTCCGCCTCACCTTTTTATGTTTTTAATTTTATTTTTATTTGGGTTCTCATATAAGAGAAAACACACAGTATTTGACTTTCTGAACCTAGCTCATTTCTTGGGACATGCTGGTTTCTAGTTCGATCCATTTTTCTACAAAGGGCAGGGTGTCTTCTTCCTGGCAGAGTAACAGTCCACTGTGGGTACAGACCACCTTTCCCTTGTCTGCTCATCTGTCCGGGCCTCCTGGCAGTCTCCAGGACTTGGCTGTTGTGATTGTGCCACTGTAAGCATTGATCTGCCGATATCACGACAGTGCACTGTCCTTAATCCTGCAAGAATGTTGCCCAGGTTGGGTTCAGAGTGGCGTAGCTGGATCCAGTGGTGTTTCTATGTTCAGGGTTTTGAAGACTCTTTACATTGATTTTTACAGTGGCTGTGCTAATCTTCATTCCCATCAGTAGCAGCAGTGTGAGAGTTCCTCTTCATCCTGGGTTCTTGCCAGAATTCACTATTTTGCGTATTTCCCCCGCACTTTGGGTTTGACATAGGGTCTCACTGTGGTCCAGGCTGGTTCTGAATTCTACGTAGCCCAGGCTGTCTTCAAACTTGTTTGGATCCTCCTGCCTTATCCTCCTGAGTGCTGGGATTATAGGTGTGTACTATCGCACCTGGCATTTATGTATTTTCTTTTTTGGGGGGTGGGGGGAGGTACTGGGACTCACACTCAGGACTTCAGGCTTGCTAGGCGGGCGCTGCTGCTCACTGAGCTAAATCCCTGGCCTTGTTTATGTATTCTTGATGATAGCCATTCTCCGTGGGGTAAGAGGAAGTGTCCAGTTTTGATTTGCATTTTTCTGAACATTTTTCCGTGTAGTTTTTGGTCAGTTGAACAGCTTTTGAGACAATGAAGTTCAGAACACCTAGAGTCCCTCCTAGTCTCTCTGGGAGGCCTATAACCCTAGGGTTTTTTTTTTTTGTGAGAAGAGAACTCGGTTTTCAAGTGAGCATCATCCAGAGCATTGTGAGTGTTGCATAAAAAATGCGTTACCACACAATCTTAGGTTACCCCTCCTTCTTTATTTATTCAGAAGTACTGAGTAAGCACCAACCATAGACCAGAAGTTTTGCCACCTATTCCTGTAGACATAGAGGAACTGGCAGTCTGTCTCCTCTTCAAATTCACTATTTTGCGTATTCATACACAGATCTTATTGTCATCTTTTCATATAAGGTTTTTCCTTTTAATGTTAATTGAAACGAATCCCTCATCTGTTTCCTGAGTCTTGCTTTTTATAGTGTCTCTTCTCCTCCCTTGCCCTGTGCAGCACGGTGAGGAGGGAGGAGTGGACAGGGTTGGATCCTAAGTCCAGTGAGTTCTGCTATGGCCAGTGACAATAAAATGCCAAAGACTGAGAAACTGAGATGAGTGTGTGGAGGGAAGTTATGTAGGGTGTTTGGTCAGGTGTGCCATGGAAATGGACTGATTATCTCCCTCTGTCATATTACTGTATATGCTCTTGTTTTGTTTGCTGCTTGCTTTTGCAGGGAGGTTTGAGGCATTATCTCACTACGCAGTTCCATCTGGCCTTTGAATTTATGGCAGTTCGCCTGCCTCAGCCTCCCAAGTGCTGAGATTATAGGCATATGCCACTACACCCAGCTTTCTTTTCTTTTTCTTTTTTCTTTGGTGACACAGGACTGAACCTAGGGCCTTTGCACTGAGCTACTTAATGTTTTGAAGCATGTCCTGCTGCGTTGCTCAGGCTGTGCTCAGACTTGTGTATCCTTCTGCCTCAGCCTTTCAGAGTTCTGGGATTACGTGCATCATATCTAATTTATTCTTAATTACTGTGATCTAATATGTTGCAGAAATAATCACCCATCTCTAGCTCACTAAATGTATTGTCTCCTCCACTTTCATTGCCCCAGGAAAAAAGGGGAAGATTTGCAGACTTGCTGGATGCTAAATATTTACGGACTACATTACAAATCTGGGTCATATGGTAAGAACACAATTATTTCAAAATCAGTTTCAAATACTGTACTGGCTTGGTTCACAAATGCTTCTATTTGCAAGTAATTTGGTTCACAAACAAAAGCGTTTGGCAAAATTTTGCTTCCATTTGCAAACTCTGTACTGGGTGAAGAACATGACCAATACCATCTTCACCACACAAACACAAATTAAGTTCATAAACTGAGGCACCACTGTATAGGGGTTTTAATATAATGAACTTTTATTTGTGTTTTTTCTCCCCATGATTTGTTTCCCCTGGTTCATCATGACCTGACAATATTAATTCTTGACTCATTAGAGAGATATCACATAACTTGTATGAC
The DNA here is from genome assembly GCA_004027455.1 of Hydrochoerus hydrochaeris. Lineage (NCBI taxonomy): Eukaryota > Metazoa > Chordata > Mammalia > Rodentia > Hydrochaeridae > Hydrochoerus > Hydrochoerus hydrochaeris. Next base: position 46,965 of record PVLA01005881.1, read on the forward strand.
AGTGTGTTGTTATAATTTTCTCTTGTCATTAGCTGTTAATCTCATACCATGCCTAATTTATATTTAAACTTTATCATCAGTGCATGGAGGAAAAACACTCACATACATGTAGGACAGTGGTGGTGAAACTCTGTTACTGTGCCACAATGGGCTGTTTGCATTATTGAAACCTCTAAAAGTTGCACCATGACTGATGCAGGGGTTGGTACTCTTCAGGGTTTCAGCAAAGGTCTCCTGGGGGGTTCTTGGAGCATCTTTCCTCTGGATAAGGGGCCAGAGTGCCTGTAGATACACTCTCAGTACTATGGGGAGAGAACACAGGACAGACTCCAAACATTTCCTTCAGCAATATCTGATCTTTCTAGTAACACTGTTCCTCCACCACCACAACCACCACCACCACCACCAGTAGCAGCAGCAGCAGAAATAAGTAAAATTTTAAGGAAAAAACCACCCTACACTGTCTACAACCAGTGTTTCGGTGTTGTGAGTGAACATGTACATAGTTGCTGCCCTTTTGCAACCCAGGTCTTTCCTTTTACCACATGGCAAAAATCGATCCTTTGAGGTCCCCAGTGACAAACTCAGTGGGCAGCCTTCTGTGATGCTCTGGGCTTCCTGTCTCTGCAGCCTTAACCTTGACTAAGCAAGGACTTCCTATCAGGACCCAAAGAATGCTTAGTATAAGGGAAAAGATTGATGACTTTACTCTATTAAATTAGCAACTGTGTGTATCATGAGAAGCCTAAAAGGTAAGCTGCCAAGTGGGAGGAGAAATTTGGGGGATATATCGTTTTGGAGATATGTATATATCTTAGTTTCTTTTTTGGTGGTGGGACAAAACACCTGACACCCAAACTTTAAAGCAGGAAAGGTTTATTTTAGCTCAAAGATTGTAGATATTTCAGTCTATAGTCAGCTGGCTTCAAGGCAGTGCAGCATGGCAGAGTGGCATCGAAGAGCAGAGACAGTCTATGGCAGGGCAGGCAGGAAACAGGAAGCAGCAGCAGCCTCCATTTCCCTTTTACCCCATCCAGCTTGTAAACCTGTTGAATGGTGCCACTCATGCCCAGGGTGGGACTTCCAATATCCACATCCAGAACTGTGCTAGTCAGTGGACCACTTCAGCGTGATCACGCACTCATGTTCCAGCCACTCCTCAAAGCCCCAGCAGTGAGCCTCAGAGGCTCTGGGGGACATCTAGACAGAAGTCATAACAGCATATTGTGATATGACAGGTGTGATTTTTTTTCCACAAGATAAAGCAAGACCACCCAGCTGCAAACCAGACTAAAAGCTTGCATAGGCACATCACCCAAAGTGTACATGCAATAAAAATGTCAAAACATGCTCAGCCTACAATCACCAGGGAATGCAGATTAAAACCAGTGAGACAGCAGCACACCGGACCGGCTACCGTGAGAAAGACCGGCTGCCCCTAGTGCTGGAGGGAAGCCAAGGGGCTGGAAAGCACGCATGTCTTAGGCACCAGCGATCCCACTGCTGAGTATGTACCCCACAGGTGCATACGTGTGTTTCCCAAGGGCACCGACACCAAGGGAGGTACCGGCACCCGGCTCTCCGTGCTCTCTGCCTTTTCCGTCCTGTGCCTTCTGTTCGAGACACCTGCCCGCTTCCCTCTGCCGCCTGTTTCTTTCCTTCCTCAGGGCTGGTGCAAGCTCTGCTGTGATGCTCTCTCCCTTCCAGGCTGGGAATCTCTTTCGCCTACTACGGGGTCATCCTGGCCAGCGCTGAGCTGCTGGCGCGGGACCTGGTGTGCGGGGCGAAGTCGGAGTCCCAGGCAGTGCAGGGCGCGGACTGGGAGGGCAGTCAGAGTCCCTGCTACTGCCACCTGTTCGCGCCCTCCGACTACAGGACCATGATCATCAGCACCGCTGGGGAGATCGCGCGTATGTGGCCGTGTGTGTGTGTGTGAACATCAGATCACAGCTTGAACGGGAAGGAAGGAGGGAAGGAAGGAAGGAAGGAAGGAAGTAAGGAAGGGCGGACAGACACTTCTGCTGGGGCAGGGAGGCTGCCTGCATTTGGAGTCTCAGGAGATGGGGCGAGTCTGGGATATGGTTCCTGCCTAGTGGAACTGCACGAGGCCCCACATTCTCCCCGTTTGCCTTGATTTTGGATTAGTGTGAGGAAGAGAACCCTGGAGGACCAAAGGTTTGGATCACTGTGTTACATCATCATCATCATCATCATCACCATCATCACCCACACACACACAACACACACGTGCACACACGCACACACACACACACATTCTTCAACCTCTCTGAAATGGGAATGACTTGTTAGATTTCCATCCTGTATGTTAGTCTGTTCACCTTTCCTTCCACCCTGCCTTCCCTCCTTCGTCCATCTGTCCAACCCTCCCTTCCTTCCTTCCTTCCTCCCTCCCTTCCTTCCTTCCTTCCTTCCTTCCTTCCTTCCTTCCTTCCTTCCTTCCTTTCTTCTTGGTTTTGCTAAATTGCTCAGGCTGGGCTTAAACTTTGCTATGCTTCTGCTTCAGCCTCCGCCTCCCAGGGCTGGGATATAGGCGTATACTACTTAGATTTCAGTTGGCAGCATTATTTCTGTTTTAAACTGATGCAAAATAGTGGTGAAACCAATGGGCGTGGTGGTGCACTCCTGTAATCCCAGCATTTGGGAGGCTGAGGCAGGACAATTGTTGCAAGTTCAAGACCAACCTGGGCTACAGAGTGAGCCCAAGGCCAGCCTGAACCACATAGCAAGACCCTGTCTCAAAAAGAAAAAGAAAAATCAGCAGAATCTTGAATTCAGTGAAAAACAGTGTGAGTCATTTAAAACATAGGTCCAGCAACCTGGCCATTCATCATAGAGCCGGGTGACAGCATCCTCCACGTAAAATACCCTTTATACACACCAGTGTTTGGTATTCCTGGACCTGTGTGGGGAGAATAGACTGGGGGAGCCATGAGTTTAATGATAATGTGGCTGAGTTCTGCATGGATATTGGAGAGGTTTGGGTGAGGCTGCTGCTTTCTGAAGTGTTGAGGATGAATCATGCCAATGTTGGTAAATGCTGCTGTGTCCCAAGGTTGCAGAAACTGTCCTTGCTGTTTGCTTTCCAGTGAACCCCTTAAACATCCTGGGCATCAATTTCCTGGGAAGACGGCTGAGCCTTTCTATCACCATGGGATGCACAGCTTTATTTTTCCTTCTCCTCAATATTTGCACTTCCAGGTATTTTTTTCCTTTAGTTGTTTGACAACATTTGATTCAGTGGTTTTCAAATAGGTCCTGCAGACCCCAGGTGTTCAGTAGAGTCCAGAACCAGACCTTCCCCAGGAAGAGTAGAAAATGGGCTGCTAGTTTGACTGCAAGTCTCAGGCCCAGTACCTGCAGGGCCACTTCCTCTCCCCATGGGCCCCGCCCCCTTCACCCGTGATGGGATGTGGGCCCAGTGTTGGGGTACTCATTGTACCCACCAAAATATTTAGGGTCTTTCCCCCTTGTTATTCCCTAACTCACACTCTATAACAACTACTCACATAGCATTTCTTTGGTATCATAAGTAATTTAAAGATGCTATGCAAATACTGCATCATTTGGTAGAAGGGATCTGAGCCTCCACGGATTATGGTACCCATGGGTTGGGTCCTGGAAACAGTCTTTGGCAAAGGCAGGGGGCCAGCTGCAAGCTGTCTGCGTTGTTGTTTAAGGCCTCACTCTTCTGGGGGTGGGGCCGGCACATGTGGGGGACTGGCCTGAGGACCCTGTGTCCAGGCCTCTTGAGAGCCCCGCCCCAGGCCCTCCTTATTGTCCCCTAACTTCCCTCTGCTCCCTGTCCTCCAGCACTGGCCTCATTGGCTTCCTGTTTATGCTGAGAGCGCTGGTGGCTGCAAACTTCAACACCATCTACATTTACACAGCCGAGGTGAGTGCTGGGCGGTGCTTGAGTCATGCAAGGTGAGCTGCTGAGAGGGGCTTTCGAACCACGGGCAGAGCATCCCTGACTTCAGGAAGGTTCTGATGATCCCCTTTCTACATCCCACTGAAATGACATCACCAAGCTTGTCTGAGGTGGATTCTCCCCTCTCCCATTTAATCTGTTGAAAGCCAGGTTCAGGGAGGAAAGGCGGCACTTTCCCTCTTTCTTATTAAGCTGCATGGCTCTGCAAAGCAGCTCCTTGCTCCACTCTGTGCCACAGAATCCAAATGGCAAGAGCAGCTGGAAGTACAAAAAATCAGGTGTCATTCTCTCCTCTGCTCCTCTTTGCTCCCACCTTTTGTGGTACTGCGAATTAAATACAGGGTCTTCACACTGAGCTATAATCCCATTTTACCACCACCATCATCATCATCATCATCATCATCATCATCATCATCATCGTCATCATTATTTTGTCTGTTTTTTTGAGACAGGGTCTCCCTATGCAGTTCACACTGGCCTTGAGCTCACTTTGTAGCCCAGGCTGGTCTCGAACTTGCAACAATTCTCCTGCCTCAGCCTCCTGAGTGCTGGGATTATAGGCGTGAGCCACTATGCCTGGCCATCATCATTATTTTGAGACAATATCTTCCTAGATTCCTCAGGCTGGGTTGAAACTTGTGATCTTCCTGCCTCGGCCTTCCAGAGTGTTAGGCACATGCCACCATGCCCAGGTCTGCTTTATTTTTTTGGGATATCATTTTCCTCCGTCTGTGTTATTTGCTGCATGTAATTTAAATTTAAATTTAATTGTGATTTACTCTTTATTCACTAAATTACAGAATTAATAAGACTACTCTATGGAAAGCACTGCTTGAACCAACAAAGATGTCCTCATAAGCCCCATCAAAAAAAGCTACTATTCTCAGAAATTAAACAATATTTGAATAGAAAAGTTGCCAGGATTTGAAGCGGTCTTGTCATTCCCTGAGCTGGAGAAGATGACAATGGGACTAGCGGAATAGGTTCATTCTCATCTCAGCTGTTCCAAGTAAGGATCTGACCTTACTAGCAACAGAGAAAGTACTCTCCTTTCCTCCCACACAGAGAAAAACAGGAAATTATAAGATATTTGAACTACGTGTAATACTTCATTTTATTCCATTGGCAACATCTAAAATTATTTTTTGAATTTATGAACCAAAAAAATAATCTGTGTAACATGGTACATTTCTAGACATATTTTGTAGTATTTGATTAAACATATTTTGAAATATGCTCACTTTGGGGGTCGTTTCTAAGTAAATATATTTTTTAAATGATTGTTAAAATGCAAAGATGTGTTTTAAAATGATGGTCTATCGTTGTTAGGTTCCAAATGACTCAGGACCTGAGTGGATTTTATCAACATAATAGCAAAATGTATCTAAATCTATGATTTTCAGTCATAATCTGCAGCCTCATTTTTCAGAAAATAAATAAAGCAGCTAGATACAGTGGCATGTGTTTAGCTATTTGGGAGGCTGAGGCAGGAGAGGCTAGTCTGGGGAACTTAGTGAGACTCTGTCTGAAATAATTTAGAAGGCGTGGGGGCATAGCTCAGTGGTAGAGCACTTGCATCACATGCTCAGCACCCTGGATTCAATCTCCAGCATCACAAAAAATTACAGCCCCCCATAAAGTCATTCCACACCCATACTTTCTCCTATAAATATAGAAGCAGGAAAGCACTTAGCTCTTGGCTTTGGCAGATGGTGGCCAGTGAGATGTGGCCACTGAAGAGCTACATTCATTGTTTTACTGAATAAATACAAATGATTTTATCAGTATCATATAGCATTTTTAAAAAGTTCCAAAAATTCAAAAAACCATTTTCTATATAAGGTATCACCCTAAAGTTTGATTTAATAAATGCTTGCTGACCTAATTCAACTTTTACCAGCTCCTATAAGAATTCGGAATCAACTAAGATAGTTAATTGTACAGCTAGTTTCTCTTAGATCATTGAAAAGAAAGGTTTGTGCTGATGTTATTTGGACAAGATGTCACACCTGTGTCTTGTACTCTGAATAACTACTACAAAGACAACAATATGCAATGGATTGATTGTTGTAACTCTTCTGTTCACCTGTTTTGAAACTGTTTTGTTGTTATTTTTATTTTTTTCTCTTAAAAGATAAATGAAAAAAAAAACCCTCAGAATCAAGCCAGGCATGATAAAGTGCACACCTATAATCCTAGCACTAGGAAGGCTGAGGCAAGAGAATCATTGTGAGTTTAAGACAGCCTAGACCACACAGCAAGACCCTCTCTCCAAAAAAACAATCTCTAAGGTGGGAATTTGGAGCCTGAATCCAGAGTTATCTGTAAAATTTAGACTGTCCAGTTAAACATACATTTTGGAAAGATGCTCACTTAAAGGATACTTTCTAACGTGCTTATTTTTGATGGATATTTATAAACATTCAAAGTTGGGTACCACAGGAAAGTAGGGTCTTCTGTGACCGGAAGTCCTTCTGGTTTTCTGAGTACCTGGGGTGGGGGGAGGAGGAGAAGGGGAGGCGACTGTGACTGGGTTTCTGTGCCTCTCGCAGGTCTACCCCACCGCGATCCGTGCCCTAGGAATGGGGACCAGTGGCTCCCTGTGCCGCATCGGGGCGATGGTGGCACCATTCATATCCCAGGTAGGCCGAGGGGTCTGCAGGAGAGTGAGCCCAAGGGTAGTGGGGAAAGAGGGGTCCAGCCTCTAAAGATGAAAGGCACAGCCCAGGAGTCTTGCTCTCTTCTCTGTTTTCCAAAGACACCGTTGCTCCAAGGCTTCCATGCGTTCACATGGAGAAAGTGGTTGCTTTGGTGCACTGAGCTCCCAGCCAGTCAGTGGTGTGCATGGTTAGCACTCTGGGGGGCTGCTCGGCTGGGTATTGTTGGGAGCATGTGTGAAAGGAAAGGGTGGCATGCAGCGCCGGAGCTGGAGCTGGGGCAGGAGCACAGGAGTGACTATAGGCCTGAACCTGAGTTGGATCCGTGGCTAGATATGTGTTAGGTTGCTTGTCTACACTGGCAAAGGTGAAGAGACAAGAAACGCAAGGAGGCGGTATTGGGACAGGGACCTGTCATGCACAGACACGCTGGGTTCAGGGTGGGTGGGATCCAGGGGACCCGAAGCATGTTTCAGGAGAGCGAACAGTAGATGTGGTGAAACAAATCTGCTTGCTCAGGCAGCCACAGAAAAGGCAAGCCTGAGGCTGATGGTGCTGAGAGGGTCTGACGCCCTCCCCCTGGCTGGAGCCTGTGGCTACTCATGTCCACTCGAATGCGCGGCCTTGCTCTTCTCTCCCTGATGGCAAATGTGTCTCGCCAATGACACCTGAGCTGTCCTTGCTGGCCTGTGTGTGGAGCATTTCCACAAATCCCCCACACCTGTCCTCACTCTGCCCCGCTGAAGGAACTGGTCAGTGGTCTCTGGGTCCCTAGCCAGGACCTGTCATTGGCTCAGTCTGGTCATTTGTCCTTGGCTGAGCTACATCCACATGGATGACAGCCAGGGGGACCAGGCAGCCAGGGCAGCAAGGAGGTGACGTTCTTGGAAAAAGGATCTTGCTGTGGGTGCAGGAGACTTTAACATTCATTTCCTGTAATTTAACATAGGGATTTTGGACCACCAGAGATTTTTGAGAGTTTTAATTCGCTTGGCAGTGTTTTCCCTAATTATCTTAAAGAAAAATCAGGGCCTTTTTTCTTTTTGAGACAGGGTCTTACTATGCAGTTCAGGCTGGACTCAAACTCACAACAGTCCTCTTGCCTCGGCCTCCCAAATGCTGGGATTATAGGTGTGAGCCACCACAGTTTTGAGGGCTGCTTTTGCTTTTCAAAATTCCTTAATGTCTACTATTTATCATTTTCAGAAGAGCCCACTGGTGAAAGAAAGGAGCAAAACATTGACTTTCTGTGGATGACCAGGCCAAGGCATGGTCAGTGTCCCCAGCTTTCATTAGGAACTGAGTCTTTGGGTTCTCCAACTTCTGGTGGGTTTTTGGAGCGGGAAGGAACCCCACTGGACCAGGTGTCCTGTGTCCATAGGCTCTGGTCTCCTTAGCATCCTGGGACTGCTATGGGTTTCTGCTTTCTTATTCCCAAAACAGGGCATTCAATCAGCTAAGGGAAAATGTCTACACGTGATCAGTAATATGTTTAAGCACTTGAAGGATTATAGTTATGAGTGTAATACACATGCACCTCAAAAATGAATGTTTGGAGAAATTTCACTATCAGAAACTAACTGTAATAGAAATAAGGGTAGTTGTGAGTATGTAGCCCAAGAAAACAAAAGAGGAGTATTTTATTACAAAATTATTAAAGATTCACCAAAATACAGAAGGTATCAGTACATTTTGGAGGGATGTAGACACTTGGCTGGTGACACTAGGCATCCCTTGGTTCAGTGACGAACAACGCTGGTTTCTCCTGTGGGTGGCTGAGTCCTCCCAGCACACTCCTGTCACTAAGGCTTACAGTGTGGGCCGTTCTGCAAGCTTGTGTGGCTGCCATGAGTTTGGGGTTGGGTAAGGCAAGCAAGACTGCTCCCCTGGGGCCAGACTCAACTAGTGAGTCTACCATCCAGAAAGAAGGTTGAGGAGTATCCAAAGCCTTTGAGAAGCTTCTCAAAGCATGGCAGTGGAGAAGCCATTCATAAGCTCCAGTGAATCTCGAAAGCATCTTATTTGCCTGACTGCCCTCTGCCACCGGTGGCATGACAGTTGTCCCCCATCTTCTCTCTTCAGCCTTATCACTTTGCCCAAATACAGCAGACCCAGCTCCTCTATGGTTCCTACAGAATTCTCTCAAATCTGTCCTCTCAAGCAGCTCTCCTGCTGCAATTGAAATCATTTAGCCCGAGATATTTGTTTGTTAGGATTCTGAAGGGAGTTGGGTAGATAAACAGTATCTTTGTCAGAAGAGAAAAAGGTTTCTTCACTTAGGATCTTATTTTGGCCACTCATTCAGCAAATTTTTATTTCTGTAGTAATTTCTATCAATTTTAGAGAACTTAGCAGTAGTTCACTAAATTACTACATAGTAGCCTAGGGAACTTAGTAGTTCTCTAAAATAGTTTGTTAGGACCCCTCCACACACACACACACAAAGATTCAATTAGCCATAATGTGCATTTGGTAAAACAATTAAAAATTATCCCAGGGGCTGGGTATAAAGCTCAGTGGTAGAGCACTTGTCCAGTGTATGCAAGGCCTTGGGTTCAAAACCCCAGTAACTGCCTCCACCAAAACAACTGGAAATTCAACATCCACATTTCATTTTAAAAAGACCACCCTTGTTGCTAGAGAGACAATGAATCAGAAGGCACTATTCTCATATTAGTGTGTTTTTCATTACTGTAAGAAAATAACCAGGGCAGGGTACTTTATAGAGAAAAGAGGTTTGTTTTTTTTACATTAGATTGTGAATTCCCGTGACATCCAGGTGACATCATGTTTGTCAGACAAGAAATGCAGGAAGTCAGGGAGGAAATTTCTCAGTCTCTTCTGAGGCTACACACCCAGGTCACCTCAGGGCCTCCCACGGGTGCCACCTCTTCATTTCAGCATGCTGAGGACCGAGCCCTTAGGAGCACACTCGAGCCAGAGTAGTCCCCCGGCTCTTTTCCTTTGCAGCAGTAAATAAGTAAAACAGGATCCCAGTGTGTGTGGAGCTGGCCTCTGCTGGTTTGTGCAAGCTGATGGTTCTATTTTCAGGGAAATTTACAAGCTGTTTAATGTCATGTTGCAGTTTGAAATTAGCCACAGTGCTAGAGTTTGGAAATGGTACAGCTTGTGTGCCAGGGTTTGGGAGAACCTGCTGTTCAACATTTGGCTGCATGGCACCATAGGGTCCTGTCCTCAAGAAACTTACTTTGAAGTTGGCTACTCTGTAAATATGTAAAGGGTTTAAGATAACTTCGGGTGGTGATTAGTGCTTTGGAAATTTATTTGTGAGTAGAAGGGTGTGACACATTTTTGGGCAAGTCCTAAGAAGGTGACCTCAGAGTTGGAACCTAAAGTATGAGAAGTTGCCAGTGGCATAAGGGAAATAAACAGACTTCCAAGTAGGATGCCAGCTGCTAGAAGGGCCTGAGGCCAAGAGGTTGGTGTGTCCCAGGAATGGACCACTCCATGGTGCCCAAGCCGAGGGACGTGCAGGGACGGGATGTGTGTCCCAGGCGTAGTGAGGGCTTTGGATTCTCTTAGGCACAATCGGCAGTAGGTTAAGGGTTTAGTGATCATTTGAGTGGTATGGTTAGTGCTGCATTTTAAATGGGTCTCCCTGGTTGTTGTAGAGACAGTGAATTAGAGGTTAGAACACCATTCTACCAAGATCGGAAAAGCGGAGTTCACAATCCCAGAGAACACTTTTTCTCATCGCACAAAGATAGAGGAAACAATGGTAAGTCTGATTGCATAAAATCTTGCGGAGCCATGATTTCCTTGCCTATCAAGAGCCTAACCTTTCTGTAAAGGATGGAGACCAGCAAGTCCATGCATATGAGGCTGCAGAACCCCCTAAGTTAATAGGAATCAAGTTCCTGTACATTCAAAATGTTCCTAAAGGACATTGGTTGGCTCAGTAAGGAATTTATGGAAAAGCTGGACCTTGTTGAAGATAATGCCAGGTACTCATTAAAATGGAAGGGTAGTGCTTCTCAGCTTAAAGTGATAAGGGTGAGTTTTAAGTAGTAATAACTATTGCAATCAGATAAAAGCCACTGGGAACCAAACACCAGTTGCATTGGCAAAGATATTAGTAGGTCTAAGAAAGGTAATGTGCCAAGTGGAAGGAGAGGAAATGGCAGGGACTTGAGCAGTCAGTGAAATAAAAAAAAACACAAAGATTGGCAAAGGGGTGTTGGTCTCCATAAAAGCCATCTGGGCTTGCTCATTGTTGTGGGGTCAGAGGCTGGGACACAGGGGCCCTGCCTACAGTGCCGGCTGAAGAAGCAACTGCTTTGGCAATCAGGAGTTCTGACTGGTGGGTCTCCAAGGGGAGCTCTGGTCCTCCTATGCATGTGGCCTTGAGCTGTGAGAAACTGCTTTTGTTTAAATCTTTAGGCCCAAGCTGAGGCCTAGATGAGAAGAGGGCTCAGAGGAATTTCCCTACAGTCCAGTCAAAGACAGCAGTTTTGTCAGTGTCAGATGTGGTTCTCAAATACGTTTGTGTTTAAAATATTTTGAGTCATGTATTGAGGCATGGTGGTACATATCTGTAATCCCAGCACATAAGAGGCTGAGGCAGGAAGATCACTGAGAGTTCAAGGCCAGCCTGGGCTATACAGCAAGACCTTGTGTCAAAACACAACCATGCACATGAGCACACATATATGCACACAAGATTCCCATAGGCATTTTTTTGGGGGGGTCTTTTTGAGATAGGGTCTCACTGCACAGTTCAGGCTGGCTTTGAGTTCACTTTGTAGCTCAGGCTGGTCTCAAACTTGCAATGATCCTCCTGCCTCAGCCTCCCGAGTGCTGGGATTACAGGTGTGTGCCACCATGCCTGACCCAAAGGCAATTTTGACCAGGTGATTTTTTTCATTCCCTAATGACAGTTAAAATTTTTCTACCTAATACTTCGCTACTCAGAACGAAGAGTTTAATGAAGTTCTTTTACTGTGTATGTATATGAGTAAAAATATACATATTCATTTTACCCAAATAGGATAATTCATATATTTTTTGGTACTCAGTGATAGTTTGCAGAGATTTTTCATGTCCACAAGTTATATTTTTTATAAAAGCTCTGTTTAATGTTGCAAGATATTAATATATTTATATAAAAGTTATATATATATATTATATATATATATATAGATATATATATAAAAGTTACTTTTCAATGATGTAATGCTCTATTATTTAGCCTTTTTTTTTTTTTGACAGGGTCTCAAAAAAGTTCGTGCTGGCCTTAAACTCAAATATGTAGTTCAGGTTGTTGTGAACACAGTAACCCTCCTAGCAGCTGTTGTGGTGGTCAGGGTTTACTTTCTTTACCTTTCTGGTGCACTGGTGCTCCCATTCTGTTAGAGGAGCTCGATTCAAGGTTTAAAAGTCTACAGGTTTTGTAAGCTTTTTGTCTTCAGTCTCACAGGCAATACATGGCAGCCCTTTGTTATTGTAATTAGGGTTAGGGTTATTTTATGCAGGAATTAAATTCAATGTTCTTTTCCTATTTGATTATTTCATCTGTGTTTCAGGCTGCCTGCCCAAATACTTGGCCATTTTCTAATTTCTTTGTTATTTTAGGGCTCTTGCACTGAACCTACATCCCCACACCTCTACCCGTTTCATAATTTTGAAAACAAGTTCCCACTACATCCCTAAAATTCCTGAATTTGAGCTAGTTCCTCCCTCAGCCTCCCAGGGTGCTGGGATTACATGGCTATATCACCACACCAAGCTTCAATTCAGTCTTTAACGCATTGATTTGTGAGAATCTTTCATATAAAAAAGTCATTTTACCTGTTTTTTTTTTTTTAAGTTTTGAAATAGGATCTCACTACGTTGTTCAGGCTGCCTGGAACCCCACAATCCTCCTGCCTCAAGCTCCAGAGTGCTGGGATTTGAGGGATGCACTATCACACCCAGTTTAGCCATTTTTCTGGCATTTGGCAAATAATCCTCTGATTTTTCTGTTATCTATTATGCTCTCCATTTTTGGTGCATGAACTTTTAAGCTCAGAGACACTGAAATGTAATAACATTTCCTTTCATATTTTATAAAGTCTCTGACTGGGACTGTGAAAATACACATTCCTTTATTTTTCTGTGATTTTTTTTCTTGAATGGGGAGAGGTGAAGGGAGTATAAAATTCCTGAGTATGATATATACAAAGAAGGGTCTAAATCATAAGTATCCAATTTAATCAACTTTTTCAGCGTGAGTATATCCCAGATTTCAACCCAGAAACCCTGATGTGCCCTCTTCAAGCTCCCAGTTTACAGAAGCATGAAGTCTACTGCAAGAAGTATGATTTCCCCAGTGGCAAACTGCTTGTCCAACACTATTTATTAGATAATCCACTGTTTACTTAGGGATTAGAGGTGTCTGCTTGCTTGTACAGTATTCTCACAATTACTTGTCTATTTCTAGTTAACTATTTTTCATATTCTTTTTGAGATATCATCTCACTATGTAATACAGGCATTAAGATCTCACTATGTAGCCCAGGCTGGCCTCAAACTTGCAGCGATCCTCCTGCCCTAGCCTCCCAGAATACTGGGATAACAGGTGTACACCACTATGCTCAGCTCCAGTTAACTATTTTTGTTCATTGATCTATGCTTTTATTATTGTATTCTTCTCATTATTCTAATTTTATCATACTTTTAAAACAGCTGTTTATAACTATGTCATTGCTTTGTTCTCAGATACATGTTAGAATCATTTACTTCTATTTTGCCTTTTTTGCCCAAATTCTATTAAGAGCTTAATCACTGATTAAATATATCAGTTAATTTCAGAAAATTGACTTTTCTTACAATGCTATCTTCCTAAGAACAAATTTGTCTCTTGATTTGTTTAATTTTCCTTCTATGCCCCTTGCTGGGATTTTATTGTTTTCTTCAAATAGAACCTGTGTAGTTGTGTAACAGAAAATGCCCCCCCCCCCAACAGTATACTTCAGTTTCTTAGTTGCCCAGGTCATATTTCTAGTCCCAGTTCTTGCTACTGTTGTCTCCTAGAAATGGCTGGTTACTGTGATGCATAGCTGGTCACAATGATGTATATTGTAGGAACCAATCCCCAACTGACAAGCCATTTTGCCTCTGTACTTCCTGCTCATTTATCCCATATAAGCCCTAGATCACTAGAGATCAGGGCCTGATATTTTGAGAGATCCCAATCAGTGCCTATTGATGTAATATAAATCTGCCTCCAAATCCTGGGTATAGTTTTGGTATTTCTGCTTGCTGTTGTATCTGGTGTGTTGGCTGGGGAGACCAACTGTACTGACCTCTTTGGTCACTGGTCACAGCCCTCACAGACAGAGCAAGGACCTCTTCAGGTCCTGATGGGAAGGTATGACCTTGAGATTTCTTGAGTCCTCTCAGAGGTCTGGAGGAAGATTCCTGGCTCCCCACTCAAGTGGCTCACACTGGACCCCAAAGGGAGGAGGATGCAATCTGTCTGTCTGTCTGTGACTGCCTTCCTGCTTGCCTGCCTAATTCTGCAAAGATCTCCAGGGGCACCCCAATTAGTCAGTCCTACTCAGTTCAAGCAGAAGAGCTTGATCAATTCTTCTTAGTTAAAGCCACCCTCAAGGAAGGGGGGTTGGAATGTTTAAGCTCTGAATGCCTGCTGAATAAATGTGTGAGTGGATCAGACAGCATAAGCAATAGGCTGCTCCATCTGTGCACCAAGACTGGAAAGCACTGGTCGTGGTGGCAGAGTGGGCTGTCAGCTGATCGACACATGGCATAACAAAGGCCTTGCACCCTCCTTGGCTAAGCTGTGAGGGGTGCATCCAGGCAAGCATTTGGATGGTCTGAGGGGCACCCACCTTTTGTTGTGGCATCCATCATTCAAGGGTACAGAACACACACAGGGAGTCAGAGATGGGAATTAGTCAAAACACACAGTTCCCAAATGCGGGGGAAAAAGGTCTTTTATGGAGTTAAAAATGAAACCAAACTGCTCCCTGCATCTCAAACAAACAAACAAAAAACCCAAAAGGAAAAAGAGGCCCATTATTTCTGACAAATCTGCCTTAGCACCCTTGCTGGCCACCACAGTTGCTGCCAACACCTATGGCTTCACTCCCTACTGCCGACTTGCCTACTCCAGCCAACTGAACTGGTTCCAGTGAGCCATGGCTTGTGTTCAGTTACACAGACCCTCCCTCCAGGGCCTTCTGCTTCCTGTCCTGGTCACATGGAGTCATCTAATGCCCACCTGAGATAACTGTCAACAATTCTGAGTTCCACATTTTGACTGAGGAAAATTGGACTGGTAGCGCTGTTGAATGAGTTGCCATGGCCTTTCCAAAGGTCGCCTTACTTAGAAACAACCCAGCTGAGTGCTTCTTAAAGACATCAAAAAGGGGGGTGGGTGGCCCACAGAGAGCCCATCAACTACTCTTACCCAGAAACCTGGTAAAAGTACCTAATGTCTCTTACCCAAAAACCTAATAAAAGAAAATCCAGTCTGATAGATGACTATACCCTCTGGCTATCAGTTATAAGGACTATGGATATTAAAATCAATCAATCAATCAATCAAATTTATTTTTAAAAAAATGTAAGACCTCTCAAAATCTTCAACCTGGATCAGATGACAACACTTTCATTGGTCTGATAGCTCCGTTCTTCAGCTGGGCCACTGGGAGCCCATAATATCATCATTGGGGCAGCTAGAACTCTTGCCTCTCACCCCTTCTGCTGGACACAAATTTGCCACCTGGGAGGACTTCTCCTGTGTAAGCCAGTCCCCAAACCACTTCTGGAAAGAGACTTCCTCTTCAAGTTAGAAGTGACCATCTCCTTTGCACCAAACCAGTCAGCCTCCTTCTTGTTTAATCTTGAACTTTCAACTCTGACTGTTCCCCAAGAGAAAGATGAAGTCTGCATCAGCCTGAGATAGATAATCACATTCTGAAGTTCTGAAAATTCTCCTCCCAGAGGTACAAAGATTCACCTCTGGGCCTGGTCATCAACCGTGCCTCTTCAACATGACTCCAATTGCTGTCAAATGTCACATGAAACACAAACAAGCATCCAGTCACACATCAGCCTGACAGGCTGTTAATCACCTTGGAAAGATCTCCACACCATCAGCAACAGCCATCACCTTACGTTATGCAGTTCCCAACCCTCGCACCCTTTTTGGACTGTTACTCAACTGCCATAAGGGTTTGGGAACTCTTTCACTATTTTCAGGGAGGCTCTGACAATAGATTTGGTTCCTCTGAGACAGCCTGTTTCTCTGTCCCTTCCAGCTCCACAATCTGTCACTGTCCCTTGTGCCCTGAGATTAGGCCACCTGCTTCTGTGAAACTCCATCATGGGGCAACCCTTACCTGCATCAAACAGTATCCTATGTCACAAGAGAATTGACGATAAATTCAACCATGCATTCAGTGGTTTCAAAACTGCAAAATGTTTACAGACTGCTGAAATACACCTCTTCTGCCTGTAAAGCCAGTTGAAGATCACTGAGCTAACAATGCCACTGCAATTGTCCTCTATATACAGTGCTTCAGTCTTCTACCACCCACAGCCTGCTGGTACACCTGCCTGCTGGTACAGTTGCCTGGAGCTAAAGAATGCTGCCTTCTGTCTTCAGTTGGCTCCCGTCAGCCATCCCTCTTCACAAAGATCCCAGTTCTGACTCAAAAGGCAACTAACCTGCACTCAATTTCTCAGGGTTCAAAAATTTGTTTCCTCTTTAAAAAACCTCTTCTGCTGGGTGTGATGGCACATGTCTATAATCCAAGCACTTGGGAAGCTGAGGCAAGAGGATCATTGTGAATTTGAGACCAGCCTTGGCTACAAAGTGAGTTCAAGGTCAGCCTGAACCGTACAGTGAAACCAAACCCTACCTCAAAAAAGACCCCTCCAAAAAAAAAAAAAACCCACTTCTGATTAATGACACTCAAGCTGTCTCCTGAAAAAACCCAAAAGCTCTGCTACAACGTCTGACAGAAACTGGTTACAAGTAGAAACTCCACAAATTTCTTGGAGTTGCTTGCTTCTATAAAATCTGAATCCTTGAGTTCACAAAAATGATGCTTACCAGACTATGGGAGCACCCAGTGGCCTACCTGTGCAAATACTTAGATACAGTCACTAAGGGCTGTCTCCATGATTTTGCCTCCATGCTCTACCAGCCATTGTCCTTGTGATCAAGAAAGCTGACAGGCTCATTTCAGACCAAGACGTAACTGTCCAGGTTCCACATGCTGTACTGGTATGAACTGCTCTAAAAATAAATCCCCTGACAGATGCTGAGTACACCCTGTTTATGAATGGGAGAAGCTCTCTTAGGAAGAGTCAGGCTAGATATGATGCAGGTCACCTTAGACAAAGCTATTTTGACCAAAGCTCTTCTGCTACTGCTTCTTGCTGCTGTTTGAAAACCTGTCACCAATGCAAAATAATTCAAACCAGAGGCCTAAGTCCTCTCCAGAATCCAACTGACTAAAACAACGCCAGCCACCAGAACTGCCTCTACTGTATGTTCTGCAAGCTTAAGCTGCTGTGCTGGCACCTCCACCCCTGCAGCCAGCTCAGCCTTCAGCATCTGTGTCACTGGCCCTGAACTTCCATCTCCTGTCCACACTGAGAAAACAACAGAAGTATATAGGGTCCCACTTTGAAAAATTATCCCAAGACATGGCCTACCTTTGACCATTGACAGCAACAATGAGCCCACATTTGGACTATAGTCCACAAAGCTCTAGAAAAGTTAAAAAACAGCTTGTAACCAGCTCCACAAAACTTTAGCCCAAAGACCAGCTATATCTGTAGACCCCTGCACATAACATATTAACAGCTCTTATAGTTTCAGAAATCGTCTCAGACCCACTGAAAAATTTACCTGGATCAGACAGCTCACTCTGAAGAGACAACACATTCAGAGCCCTGCTCTGGTCACTCTGGATGCTGACCAGTCCATGCAGGGCTGGAGACTGAGGTCACTGTTCACAGGATTGCTCCTATTCCCCTTGATTTTTGTGTTTTTTCAGGCTATTTACCCTAGTCCTTGCTTTCCCCACCCGCTGATAGCTGGTTTTTTGTTTGTTTTGCCTTGAACTCTATGGATGGTTACTCCAAAAGAATAGAACAATCAAACACTTGACTAAAATGCCATGAGCTTGCAAGGCACAATGGACACTCTCCTAACTCAGATTAACTCCCTCACTATTTTGCCAGAATAATGTTACAGAATTGAGAGGCCTAAATTATGTCTCTTCCTAAAAAGCAGCTTAGGGAAAAACTGAAATAAGGCAATCTTGGGGAGTTTGGCTAGAGACCATTCCAGGTTCACTGCAGCCCTGATGCTATTGCTGCTAGTTGGCCTTGTCTCAAAAGATCCCATGTAATGTGCCCAGCAAAGATTAGAGGTTTAGAGGGGAGAAACGTAGCAGAAAGCCCCCCCCCCCATCCTCCCACATCAGTATGTTTCAATTTCTTAGTTGCTCAGGTGATAGTTCCTGTTCCAGTGGCTTCTGTTTCCTAGAAACCGTTGGTCACTGTGACACATAGCTGGTTACTATGATGCATACCATAAGAACCAATCACCAACTGACAAGCCAGTCTACCTCTGTACTTCCTGCTTGTCCTATATGAGCCCTAGACCACCAGAGATCAAGGTCTGATATTTTGCGAGTGACCCCAATCAGTGCTCATTGACATAAAATAGATCTGCCTTCAAATCTAGGACGTTACAATGTTTCTCCTTGCCACTGCAGTTCGATTGTATGTAAGCATTTTAAAGCTTTTGCTGTTGAGCAGATTGTTTTCATTATAACTTCTAACATTCTTGCTTATTGACTTTTAAATAGCTTATGGAACTCCCTCCCAGTGGCTTCTTGTTGGAGTCTCCAGGTTTGTGACTGTACCCTCTACAATTCCAGTGTTCCCTTCCAAGTGGAATGCTCCCTGCCACACCTGAATGTGCTCCCAGTTGTACAGTTTACACACTGTAAACCCAAACCTCTTGGTTCTTTCTCTTTCTGGCCCAACTCTATTTTCTTCCCTCTCCTTCCTTCCTTGGCTCCTGCTGCTATCCCCTGGTCTCCAGCAATCAAAGGTCCCTTTCATCCCTTGGTCACAACCTTCT
This sequence comes from Hydrochoerus hydrochaeris, assembly GCA_004027455.1. Classification (NCBI taxonomy): domain Eukaryota; kingdom Metazoa; phylum Chordata; class Mammalia; order Rodentia; family Hydrochaeridae; genus Hydrochoerus; species Hydrochoerus hydrochaeris. The sequence continues at coordinate 65,701 of PVLA01005881.1, forward strand.
CCTAGGGTTTCCCTCCCCACTCTTCAGTGACTTTGCTTCTCGGAGATCTATGCACTTCTGTTTAAACTTGGGGGATTTCTGACTGCTCAGTTTAGACCTTTCTCTTCCTGTACTTAGGAAGACATCATTTTTATGAGTTTAATGACTATATGATCACAGTTCTGGATTATGCCTTGCTTCTGAGCTCCGGATCCACCTAACTGCTCTTCAACACGGCCATTTGGATGCTGTTCGGTTTGTGTCCAGATGTTCTCCTCCAAACCCTCATGAAGCGTTAGGGTTTTTTTCCAGAGGTGGCTGAATCTAGAGTGTGTGATCAGTGCACTGATTGCTGTACCACCAGCCTAATCCCAGTAGACCAGGTAAGGGTATAAAGGGCAGAGAGATTTCGTTAAGGTTACTTGCTACCTTCTGTCCACCGGGGACTGTGCTCTGCGATGCCGCCTTGCCTTGGAATAAGCAGATTATGAACTGAAACCTCTACAAACTGAGCAAAATAAACCTTTTCTCTTTTAACTTTGGGCACCAGGTATTTCATCTCAGCAGTGAGAAAAGTAACTAAGTCACATGTCTTAGAAGTGCCTGAAGTTCAGCATGCCTGGCATTCAGTTCCTGATGTTTCTCCTCCAACCCACTCCTTTCCCAGATAGTTACCTCTGACAAATGGGATCCCTGCCTGGCCTAAGAGTGACCTTTCTTCCTCTCATCTTTAGGGTCCTCAAACTCTGTAGATTTAACCTAACACAACCGGCACCATCATTCACCTGAGCACTTTCTCTGCCACTAGTAGCTCTCTAGCTCAAACCGCCACCGTTTTTCTGGTCTGCTAACAGGGCTTCCTGACCAGTCGTATCTCTGTCTTCCCATCCCCATCAGTTTGTTTTACCACAGATCATATTCGTGTGCAAATGACTTTTAAAAAAAAATCTATGTAGTATTCTTGTGCAAATGACCCTTTATTTAAAAAAACAAAACTTCCTGCCTTCTCATGAAGACTGAAATTTTAAACATGATTTACAGGGACCTACCAATGAGATACTGTGGCTACTACAACAAAAATCCCCTGTGTAGTTTAAGGATTTATCATTCAGGGAGCCAGGAAGGTTGGGCTCTGCTGAAGTTCTCTTCCTGGCTGGTGACAGCCTTCATTCACCCTGTGCCTCACGTGGCAGAGAGAAAGCTCTGGTGTCTCCTCCTACGTGGGCACTGGTCTCTTCGTCATGAACTCATCTAACTACTGTACTTCCCAGAGGGTCACTCATTTCATCACATGGGTGTTAGGGCTTCAGCATATGAATTTGGGTGGGAATAAAGACAGAGGTGACTTGAGGACCAGGATCTATGTACAATTTGCCAACTTCTGTATTCCTGGCTGCTAAGGTACAGTGAACATACAAAGTACTTAGAATAGAATTGGTGTTTCCATTTTTATATGTAGACGTCTAATTTTTCATATCAGTTTGCACACAAGCAGTTTACTTAAAGATCTCATTGATGAGTTTGGAGACGCAGATGTCAAACTGGAATAATTAAGTATACAAAGATTGGAAAGCTCTTGGCAAGGTAGATGGAAGGAGCAGGATTAAGAGAGCCCTCAGCTATCATGCCACTGAGGGCTCCCAGTTAAAGATTTTTATGCTTTTAGCAAAACACCACCAAGTTCAGTTTGTCAGCGTATCTGTAACTTTCAAATCAATACTTATACTTGAAATGTGGTTGGTTTTATTTGGGCATGTTAGGTTCTAGGAACTGTTTCCACATTGGTTTCTTAAAAAAACATGGAGAGGTTTCTTCTTTCACTGGATTCTGTTCCGTGGACATGAGAAGGGGGAGAGGGAAAAACAAAAGGTGAAAGAAAGTGAAAAAAGAGCCCTGTTGATACTGCTGAAACGTTAGCTTCTCTGCCCATTCTCCTGAGGCCTTCCCCCTTTTCCCATTTATCTTTATCTGAGTAAAGGTAAGGAAATTCTTTGATTACCGTTTTAACTTACTAGCAATAAACTGTGGGTATATTTAATATTTCTCATTTCCTGCCTTGTTAGTGGTTACTCACTCATGTTTTGGTTGGCTGTGGGGTCCATCAAGTCTAGTCTGGCCTACAGCTTGCTGCCCACCAGAGTGCTGGGATTAAAGATTATAACTAACCTTATTACTTTATTTTTTGTAAGATAGTTATCAATTAAACCTGTTTCTTTTTTATAATTTACTTGGACTTCTCTTTTGCAGTAATTTCTAAAAATTAGCTTTTTAAACTTTAGTAGTTATTTTTCTCATTTTACATAAACATTTATAATCATTTTTTTCCTGAATATAAAAACATACTGGCTGTAAATTTTGAAAATATAGAAAGGTGTAAGTAAGGCAAAAATTCCCAGTAATTCTGTCATCAGAGATAAGCAGTTAGTAGTCTTGAGTATATTTTTCCTGTTGCTTTTCGGTGCTTATATAGTCTGAGTGTGTCTGTGTATCAGTAATATTTAAACATGCAGGTTTGTGTATATATTTGTTAAATGTATGCACACTTTATGTACTATAGGCACATAATGCATATATATATAGCTATATTTGACAAATATCTCTATGTATTATAGTCACCGGGGAGGAAGATGGGACACCATCCTCATACTGATTTGAATCTTGGGACAGGTGATACAGTATCTTTCCCAGAGGGTATGAAAAATGTTTCTTACATAATCGACCTCCTTAGAGAGCAGCAAAGTACCCTTAAGCAGGTCTGAAAGACTACGCAAGATCCTGGCAAGCATCAGGGGTTCACTACAAAGCAAACATCAGATGGAGACAGATTCCATCGTACCCTCTCCCTCCACCTGTGTGACTATATAGCTATGTCCATGTAAACATGCACCTCTTTATAGCTCCATACCGCCACTGCAACCACCGTCAACATGAGACCAACCGCATTCTTTAAGGGCATAGGTTTCTGTTGCTCGGGTGCCATGATGTACTGGGCATTGCCTTAGTGATGAGGAATTGCTCATAGTTTACATGCTTCTCTCCACTGTATACCAGCAATGGGATGCTGAAGGTGTGCACAAAACACCTAGGAACATGTGCCATTATTTCAGTCTTTCAACATAGTCTTCGAGCCCTTGTATTCTAGACATTGCATGATCGTTTCTACATTCCTTACCTAGTCTCCATTAGGATGTAACTTCAAGCAATATGTATTATTGCTATGGAAAGCTGTAAAATGGGAAAAAGAGATATTGTATGGATGATGTGGCTAGAAAAGGAAACACATGAGACATAGGAAGAGACTCCAGAATACGTCTGAGGAAAATACCAAATTTTGGAGGAAGAGTCTGTTGGGTTACTTATGGGCTAAAAGGTAATTTACCTTGACTCCAGCACACCGTGAGGCCCTGGGTTCTATCTCCAGTCCCTGTCACACACACTCTTTTGTCAAACTATTGTATTTTTACACTCCTTTATTATGAGGTGATAACCTCATTTCCTTTGGGTACATACCCAGCAAGAACTGCATAGTGTTTTGCACAATGGCTGCCCCAACCTGCATTTCCAACCAATGTGTACAGGGTCCCTTTTTGCTGTCTTCGATACCCCTCCCTCGCTCTGCCCCCACTGCACTGGAAAAGGAAACCAGGGCCTTATATGTACTGGACAAGCACTGCACAGCTGAGCTGCAGTCCCACCCTTCTGCTGTTTTGAAAATAGCTATCCTAACTGGTGGGAGATGGCCTCTCCTTGTGGTTTGCTTTTCCATTTCCGTAAGTTAGTGGTGACCTTCTTTAATATGCCCAAATGTATTCCCAAACAAGTTTCCCTGTTTCTCTTCATTACCAGAGAGAATAAACTTTTAAACCTTTATCTGTCTGGTTGGTAGACAGTACATCACATCTTGCCTTCACCTGCACACTGTTCATGAAGCATCTTACATTATCCCTCTTTTGTAAAATTGCTTATGTGACTTCCAATGTAAGGTGCAGTTTTGTAAAAATATAATTCTTACTAAAGAAATCTAATTCTAATGATAATCAAAGCCACAATAGGATTTCTGGAAACCACTTTGGAGAAAATGACTCTAAGGTTGATCTGGGAAAAAAAAAAAATCAACATCTAAGAAATATCACAAGACCTGAAAACAACGGAGTGGGGAAACTCGGGGGTCAGGAGGCTCCATTACTTAAGAATCATTTATCACAAACTTACAAGTACTCAGCACTGTAATTTTGGTGTCAGAGAAGATTTTGGATGCTACCTATGAAAACTGGGTTGTATTCTGAGTTTTACAATTAGGTATTACTCAGGATTCATACTTGCCCATAGATATTGTAAAATGGGAAGAAACTGTTCAAAAGGAAAGAGAAACTGGGATGGGGAAGGAGAAAAGGGAAAAGCAAAAAACACAAACAACCCCCCTCACCCCAAACCCAAGCATGCATATACACACACACACACACACACACACACACAATACACACATAAGGTATACTACCAATTTCTCTAAATTCATTGAAAAGACAGGTTTGAGTTAATATTGTTTGGACAATTAAATGCCTGTCTTGTACTGTAAGTAAAGATTACAATACATGATGTATTAATCATTGTTACTCTATTACCTTGTTTTCAAATTTTTCTCTTTAAAATAGTTAAAAAGCATACTTGCAAATAAATTAACTTTAGTTAGCTTGGGCAGTTAGCTACATTTATTGGAACAGTATTTAGCAATAATACAGGATTACTAGTCACTGTGAAGCAGAGCCTTGTACCTCAGGAAAGCCAAAAATAGGCAGTTGCCATCTCTGGCCCTGTCCTCAACCATCACGGTCTCAGGTCACCCAGGAAGAGCAAGTTGAAGATTCACTTTGGCAGTACTTGAGAATCTTGGTGTCCAGTTACAGAGGTGACAGCAACAAGAGACCCATGCCCTATTTTGGCATGATTTGGTCATAGTTCAACCAGTTGGTCTCTCTTGGTTTCAATTTCTTTTCCAAACCTAGTTTCCTAAACTTCTCTTTCTCAACACACAACACAAACTCTTGGTTAGGAAAGGTTGTATTTTGGGAAATGGATCAGGATAGAACCTATCATTTGCAAGCTCAACTAAAAAAACCAGTGAAGCTAATATTACAGATCCCATTTGTGTAAGTGGAATTATTTACTGTTTTAGAATGTAGTAAGCTCCCCAACTGGGTGTCTTAAGGTAATCTTAAAGCAATCTAAGTGGTAGTAATTAATACTAGGCTGGCTGTCACCCTTCTGTATGTGAATCTGAAACAAGTCATTTAGTTTAAGCTCCTCTGCAAATTAAGGTTGGACCAGACCAGATAGTTTTTAGTTCTTTTCAATATTCTGATTCTAGAGAGCCTTGCTGTTGCTAAATCACTTCAGAGCCAAGTATCCTTGTTAACATTAATTAACAAAAGCCAGGCTTGGTGGTACATGACTTCAATCCCAGCACTCAGGAAGCTGAGGAGGGAGGATCACCCAGCCTAGGCTACAGTGAGACACCGTCTCAAAAAACCAATTAGCTGATAACTACCAAATGTTTGGCTATTTTCCAAGTTTGGACACAGTCTTGGAGAAAGTGAAGTATTATGTAGTATTTGAATTAGCTATTATCAGAGTGAAAATAGCTGAGCCAAAAGACGTAGACAGAAGAAACCCATTATTTACTGTGGAAAATAGGACACCAAATAGGAAGCTCTGAGTGTCACAGGCATTGAAAGACAAGCTACACTAGCAATCTTTTCAGACTCTGAAATAGTATCTTTTTCAAACAGCCTTTTTATCCCATCAGAACTGAATGCATATTATGGACTGGCAGAGGTGTCACCAGGTATAGTTAGACATTAAGCAAGTGAGCTGGTAGAAAGGGTGGGTAAAGAGGCGCTCATTTGCCTAGACACTGAAATGTGTTCTAGAAGTGCCTACCAGGTGGGCAAAGAGAAGGCTAAACTGGCTGGTGCATATTAACACCAGCCACACACATTTCCACGTTTGCCAAGGAAATCAGTGTCAGGAATTCCTACTGTACAGAACTGGCATTTACAAAGTAAATTGCTATTTTGTTTTACATAAAGGATCAGGGGTGTTTAGGACCCAATCAAGTCATTCTCTTGTGACCTACAGGTCCTTATGAGTGCATCATTCTTGGGAGCCCTGTGTCTTTTCTCATCTGTCTGTGTTGTCTGTGCCATTTCTGCATTTACTCTTCCCATTGAGACCAAAGGACGGGCCCTACAGGTGAGTAACATGGGAAGCTCTTGGGAGTTCTCAACCAAAGCATCACTTTTTGACCAAAGAAAATGAATTTGGTATGTGGGCACACTTCTTTTAAGCAAACACAGTTTTAGTGGATTCCAAAAGAAAAACCCTGGTCTTTCTTGCATATACTATGAGTAGCACTAGGGTCAAATAATTAGCTTCACACTTTTTTTCTGTAAACGTTGTAGTTTGACTATCAGGGACCAAGGTGAATACCAGTTGTTGAGGCTCCAACACTTTACCTGCCACACTTTCCTATATGGATTAAAGTGGTGTGCTTAAGGTCACAAGGTCCTCACGGCCTGGCCCATCCTCCATTCCCCCATAACTTTGCTGAGTGGGACAAAGGCTTCTGTGGCATCAGCTGTGGTCCATCATAGTAGTTACAGACTTCTCACATTAAAAAAAAAAAAAAAAAAAGCCCAAAGTACATGCTATGGCAAAACTGTAAAAGAAAGCCTTCCAAATATTCCGTCCTTACAACTGGGTTTAGCAGAAAACGACCAGCCCAACACTGATCTTTTCTGCCTTAAGCTTGTGGCTGGTGCATGGCAGGTGTCTGGGGAAGAGTAACTGAGGTCACCGGTTGAGTTTTGGCTGTTGCCCAGTCTCCCTATCCTATTAGTTGGCAGTAGACACACCAAAGGCACAACTGTGTAAGGAAAAAACAAAACACACAAAACACAAACCAGGTGGCTTAGTCAGGTCTCTACTTTTTCTCTTGCTTGTTTAATCACATTTTAGGTGACCTGTGATTTAATTATGAGCTTAGGCTTTGTCTAGTTCTTTTTTGGAAGGTGACCCATCATTGAATGCTTTAAATCACACCATGAGCTGACTCATAATTTTTCATTAAAGATTCAAAGGAAGCATATTTATTTATTCACATAAATAAACAAACTGGGGCATAAGAGGGCTGAATAACTTCTGAAAGGTACACTAGTTGTGTAAGGGTGCTCAATCTCCTAGTTTTCTGTTCCTTTCCCATTTTCTACAATGTTTTAAGAAGTATTATAAATAACAATACAGGGCCGAGGATTTAGCTCAGTGGCTTAAGCATTCGCCTGGCAAGCACAAGGTCACGAGTTCGATCCCTGATATAAAAAATAAATAAAATATAAATAACAATACATACAAGAAACGGGGCTCACATGCTAGCATGGCTCAGATTTTTAATTTAAGTCATATCTACTTCTAAAGGTCTGGCCCCATTTTTGTTTACTAGGTTTTGGTTTTAGAGTTATGGTGATCCTGGGTATTTGCTTACAGCTCTTTTACTATCATTTTCTTAGAACCCTAACATGTAGGTTCAATAATTAAGTGCAAGCACACCTGACACACTTACCGTATGCAGGAAGCCTCCAACTCACAAATGAGGTCCCTGAGTCTAATACAGAGTATATATGATCTTACATGAAAGGTCACAAGTCAAGGACTGTAAAGTTTCTAAACATGTTTACAAGAATGTGTTAAAATTTTTTCACTTCAGCAACAGATTGTACTCCAGTAACTTGACTGGATAAAACAGGCTGGTGATTAATTTAAGTAAAATGTCAATTCTACTATGTGGAGGAAATTTAATCATTTTAGTGAGCCCCGTAATAACTTGTGTGCATTTTTACCATTAATTATTCTAAATCTCTGTAATGGACTACAGTAACAAAATTAGAGAATTACAATTGCATCTCCAGGTACACAAAAGTAAGTGATGAATCTTAATTTCTCAAATTTTACTAAAGAACCTTTTATTGTTGGGTTGCTTGTGTCTGGTTGGTATGTACACTTTTAAAAGTCTTTTGACCTATTTTTTTCTTTTTTCCTCTCAGCAAATTAAATGAAGACCTGAAAAGATGGATCTACCCAGGGAAGATTATTTTCATGGAGCTGTGGCACATTTTAAAAACCTTGACTTTATTTCTCTATGCTACTTAGTAGTTACTAAACTTATGTATTAAAAAAAAAAAAAGGTACACATGTGAATGCAGCTAGGTAGTTATTCACATACTGCCACCCAAGAGGGAAGACCAACACAAACTTTATAAGGTAACAAATGGACACTGTTGCAAGAAGATGGCTTTTCTTCTGTGATATCAATGAATAACTCTTAAATCTTAGACAAAACATATACCGGTATGCTCTCTTGAGATTTGTATCTAAGAACAATCTGCTATCAGTAGTTCTTTCAAATCCAATAGTCATCCAGTTCCAATTAAAATTAAGCTTATTTTAAAAACTTTATGATTAAATTAGTCCATCTCCTATATAATTACCAAGCTTTAAATAAACTTCCCATACACTCCCTTATTTTTACACTAATATCCTCATTGGGAGGGGATTTCTGATTATATGATAAAAATTAAACAATGCAGCAAGCCTTCCTGCATCATGAGTTGCTTCCATGCTGTGTCCTATCTGGGGAGGCGAGGTATGGAAAGACATTTTATCTCTATTGCTGTTCAATGTAGAGGTCTATTGAAGTTAGGGACCCCAAGGCTGGCTCACAACCAATGAAATTTTGTGTTAGTGAACTGTATGTGTAAGAGGTTTATACCTCTGCTTAGACCCAAATCCTCAAGTTCCTTATACAACATCAAGTTACACATTAACTTACACATATCCTCCTATATAGATATTTAAATAATCTCTACTAACAATTTCAATTATATAGTAAGATTTGAAAATTTTTTCCAAATATTTTGATCTGCAATTAGTGTAATCTATGGATGTGCTCATGAATACAGAGGGCCAAATATATTTTAAATTTTGTGAGCTTTATATGGGCTGTTAAGCCTGGAATACTCTTAGCTTTCAAGCACAATAGTAGCCTGAGTTTGTCCAACAGGAAAACCATCTTTTAAGTCTAGTTATAAAATTTTAGGCCAAAATATCTTTGATGCAAAGATGTTATGGCTACACGTGTAGAGTTAGCCCAACAACCCTCCACAAAACATAACTATAAACCCCAAAGCTGAAGTTAGCAGCTATTTATAATTAAAATCAAATGCTAGGCAGCCAGCTTGCCACCCTGGTAATGGCTGGGGGCCTTACAAGCCGCTGCCGCTCCAGGGTGAGAACTATGGGCATTTCCTGAGCTCTGCATCATGTTGGAACTTGGGGCGCTGGGAGAACAGACACCCAGCTCACCACCCTGGTAAGTGGCTGTGGACGGGCTAAGAATCAGAAATCAATCCATCCATATTCCCCCCCACCGCCGCCGCTTTAGCAAGTGGGAGCCGGAGGTCTATCTCTTGGGAGGATGAACATGTGTAGTGTGGCAAGTAAGGGGGATTTCCTTCTACCATCTCTTTGAAGGCAAATATTTTTATCACGCTTTTGCTCAGTTCTGCTCTATTCAATATTGTTTTTGTAAGTTCAATATGTCCTTCAATTTTGCTCTACCTGATTGAAAGAACAGCTAATGTGAACAGAACAGGATGTACTATTGTGCCTAGTGCTGTTGTCCTGGTGACCTGCTGTGAAGTTCTGGGCCAATTTCACTGCACTGCCTCACAAGGGTTTGTTCTGTCTTGTTCTGCTGTATTTTGCTACCTTCAAAAGAAAAAAAAGTAGGTAACAAAGTAACAAAATACCTCCCCCCAAAACTCCCACCTCCACCAAAGCTGATCCATGGGACATGGAAGAGAAGAAACTCAAAAACAAAGCAACAGAATAAGGTAAAAAGTAACAACAAAACAGGTCAGTAAGGTACTGAGCAACCTGAAACACGATATAACTAAACAGATAATGGACTTAAAAAGCAAAAGGAGGAAAAGAGAGTGCTCTAAAGGATATAACTGCATTTATGTTTAAGTGTATAGGATTGATAACCATGTTGCTAAGTTTTTGTTGGATCATTGAACAGAACTATTTGCAGCCTCACTGTTTGAATGTCCACTTTGTATGCTTTAACTTTGTAACTTGAACAACTATGTCTAAAGATAATATGTAATTTATCAAGTAGTGATTTTTTTTCTGAAATTCTGTATTGTTTCTACCCCTTTTTGTTTTGCTTTTTTCTCTCTAAAAAAAAAAAAAAAAAGAATGGAAAAAAAATCAAATGCTAGCACTGATCAAAGACCAGTCAACCAGTGAGGAAGCTAGTTTTTAAACATCTTCCCAAGGATTGCAGATCTCAGAATCTGTGGATCTCCAGGGCCAAGGAGCTGTATAGCACTGCCCAGCACTGTCTAGTACCCAGGTTCTGAGATGATACATTAGTCTACAGCAAACTACAAACAATTTTAGTCGAACACCAAATTAGACAAATTTTGGATAATTCACACGGGTTGCTTAGTATACTTACCAATATTAATTATTAGTAGAAAGGAAAATCACTTACCAGAACTTTTCTGGATTGGTTTTACAGATCACTAAGAGACAGACAATTCTGGTTGTTTCTCTATAATCACATTCTGCTTTATGTAATCACACTGAGGTTAAATCTTAGTCTATTTTATATATATAAGAATCTTTTCAAAGCTGTCTAAAGCATTATCCATAACAGTAAAAATTCTTGTTGTATTACCAATGCCAAAGCTCTTATTTTGGGCTTTCTTCTGATACATTCTCAATGCATCCCTAAACAGATCAGATCAGATACTAGCAACAGTGTCAAAGTCTGGTGCCTTGGAACAGCCTGATTTTCTTGGAGAAATGCCACTTTTCTGGCCAGTACATTCCCATCCCAAGAGTAAGGCATCCTTACCTTTGGCTGATCTGCAGTCTGTCCTTAGACCAAAGCAATGACAACTGGACTTGTTCACTGGCAATGAAAGATTCCTGGATTTTCTGGCTCACTTGTCTTGGGGTTAAAGGCATTATGTCAGGGACAAAGAATTCACATTTCCGTTTCTGGATACATCATAGAGGATAGTAGAATAGTCACTTGAAAATGGACCAAGACGTAATTTTGGTAAATGTTGTACTTGTAACAACCATGAATGTGGTTTATTTTATTTTTTGGTACCAGAGATGGAACTCATGACCTTGCACTTGCTAGGCAGGCGCTTATGCTGCTGAGCTAAATCCCCAGCCCTTGGATGTGCTTTTTAATGACTTATTTTAAAACTAACTTCAGAATAGAGGGTTATCTGCAACAAGGCAAAATCTACTAAGTGACCAATAATGATTTTAAGAAATTGTAGTTAGGGCCAGAGATTTAGCTCAGTGGCTTAAATGCCTGCCTGGCAAGTGTGAGATCATGAGTTTGATCCCTGGTACTAAAAAATAAAGTGAGTCTTCTGAAGAATTCAGAAAAAAGTACTAAAAAAAAAAAAAAGAATTGTAGTTATAATTTATGACCACCAAAACTTTCCAAACTTATAAGGTGTAATTAACAGAGACAAACTTTCCAAATGACTTGTAAAACTCCCAACTCCCTGTATTCCTGTTGCTCCTCAGAGGGGTTTCAGACAAGCAGAATTTCCCATGGCATAGTTTTCTTATCTTCAGGAATAAAGTATCAATTGAAGTTATTTGTCACTTTTTCCTTGCTGTTTGCCCTTTTTTAAGGGAGGGTCTCACTAAGTAGTGCAGACCGGCCTCAAACTCACAGTGACCCTCCTGCCTCAGCCTCCCAATTGCTGGGATTACAGGAGTGCGCCACCATGCCTGGCTCCCCACACACACACCTTTTTTTAAAACAAAACAAAACAAGCTTAAGGTTGAGAGGATACATGTGTTTGAATAAAAATTCATGTGTTAGAATACTAGTCCACTTGCTATTTATGGACTAGTAGATTGACACTGCACACAGTTCTTATTGCCAGAGGAACACACGAAGGCAGAAATGAGGGAAGACTCTAGATAAAATTCTACCAAAATGATATTTTTCCCATTAAAAGTCCATTGTAAAATACAGTAAAATTCATCAAAGTTAACTTTTATTAAAATTGAAGCACCAGTCTTCCCCCAAAAAATTTTAAAAGAAAACACCAAATCCAAAGACTCTTGCCTCAAGGTCAGCATAGCCGTCATGGAGAACCCTGTGATCTGACTGGCAAGTTCCCACTCAGGAACATGAATTCCCTGTACATGAATTATGACTCAGTTATTTCCCATTCAAGATAAAGGTACAATAAAATGGGTGTGAAGTCATCACCTGTTTAATTTACATGGTACTATAAAATACTTTTAAAAATATGTACATGGTAATCTAAAAGAAGTTCTGTAAGAAATTAGGTGACTGGACTCAAGGTCATGTCCATAATGTTAACAGCCAATCAGATCACTTGATTTCCTTCATTCACAATGATTACAAATAAAAAAAAACCAAGGGAATCATTTTAAACCTAAACATATTTCATTCACAGTGACTTTTGGGAATCAATTTGGATCAGACTTCAGCAAAAGTTGTTCTTCCTTTCGCTATCTCTTAAAATCAAATTTAAAAGTCTAACCACTGTAATAGCAGAGGATCTGAAATGCAAATTCATAAATGGAGCAATTGGCTGTACATGCACCCTCTAGACTATGGAGTTAATCTTTTGAAAGCATTCCTAAGTTACTGTACATCTATACTGTGTGTGGTAGAGAGTAAAACCTATGACCTAGTCTTTAAAACTTGGAAAACAAAGTAAAACTATTTTGGGAAGAGGACAGTATTTTTTTTCTTCTAGTCCTTTCTTTCTATCCCTCTAGGCAGGATAAGCAGGGGCTAACTTAAAGGACAAAAGGATCACATTGCCAGCTGCTCATGTAAAGATATTTTGCATGTAATATGGTGTATCTCAGCCCACTTATTCTTCTACCATAGCCATGTACGACGCTGTGTCCTTGAGAAAATCCTAGCTCTGATACAGTCTACTCATTCATATTCGCCAATGGGGTCCTGTGGTTCTGATACTAGGTTCTTGGTCCTAAACTCAGAATGAAGGCTCCCAGAGTTTTTGGTCAGAGGTAAACACTGGAGTGTTGCTAAATTTTAGGTCTAGGTTCCCTGAATCACACAGAAGCCCTCCCCATGGGGGAGGTGAGGGTGGGGCTCTCAGGAATGCAGGGTATAGAGAGGTTCTTTTCAAAGCTTCTATTAGAATTTAAGGACTGTTTGTTTAGTGGCAATCCTCCTGGGCACTTAAGCGTTAACATAACAGTCATAAGAGCTAAGACCATGATAAAAGGGCTATTTAGAAAGAGAAACCCAAGACATTTGCTTTTAATATAATTTACATTATAATATATGACTACAAAAGATGATTCGCAACAGCCTTTCTCTCAGCAAAAGATGGTTATGGCAAAACAGAGATGATGTTTTAAAAGTTAATATAAGACTAAAAATAAGCATGACATTTTTGGATACATTAGTAGAAATCCTGGTTCAGATTTATTTAGGAAATTGTATTTTCTTTCTTAAACCCTATCTCCCTTAGTAATGATTCTTAAAATAATTCACCTGTGTTGCTGTTTTAACTAAGGACAAAAGTTAAGGAAAACTATCAAAGGAGCAGTATCTGTGATACCAATATTAAACTTACTAGCAAACTCCTCGGCTGCTATGCTGAAAGTACTCACCTAAAACAGACAATTAAAAAGGTGTATGTATTGGTAACAAAATTTGTTTAAATAATCTTTGGAAAATAAATGTCAAGTGAATTTCAAACCAACACAACAAACATTACTACGTACTATGTGTTTGGAAATGTGATTATTACTTTTTTTTTAAACAATACACAATTATTATGGGGAAACCGTAATTCTACATAGAAAATGGAAAGCTACTGCTAATAAGTTACTTTCTGCTTATATGTTATCTTGAGCAAAATGTGAAAATCCTATAAATTACCCACAGAGTATTTTCAAATTGTCTGTTTTAAGAAATAATGACAGGATAAAAGCAAGTTCTTTACATTTAATTCATAGGACACAGTACCACCCCAAATTCTTCAAGTCAGCTGTATTTTATTTTATCATCCTAAAGAGAAAAATTTCCTCCAAGATTTCCTACATTAATTGTAGCTGGGTGTGCAGACTGTGAACACAGGACTTGGGAAGCTTAGTTAGAAAGACAGCTTTGAGTTTTCAGGCCAGCCGGGGCTGCAATGTGGGTTGAAGACCAGCCTAAACTACACAGTGAAGCCTTTCTTATCTCAAAAAGACCTCCCCCTCAAAAAAAAAAAAATCACTAAGAAAAACAAAAACCGAATAAATAAAAATCTACTACTACTATTAATGAAAGTAATAATTATAGTGTTTTATTAAGAAATGTTAATTTTGGCAAACTAAAAATTTCATGTGTATTTTGTCAAATGTTGGGTTAGTATATGGCACATAAATTTCTCCTATCTTAACCCAATTTCCTTCTTTAACTGGTCATCTGATCCTAAAAAGAAGACTGAACAAGTGAAAGGCATATATGGATATCACAATAGCTGGATATGGCCCATTAACATACTTGTCCTCAGAAGATGGATTTTTGTATCTTTCACTGAAAATGAAATTGCCGATTCAGATCAAAGATAAAATGAGGTTCTGATTCTTTAAAAATAAGCCAGCCAACCATCCATGAAGTAAATGTTTCAGAAAAAAATATGTTCACTAATACTCCCCCAACTGCCTGTCTCAAATCTTGTAATACATTTTCAATAGAAATTATAAAGACATACGAAAAAGACAAAATTAGTTGCTTTTAGGGGAACTTATATTTAGTGCCCAACGGCATATTTTGAAGAAATCTCACATCAAATACAGTACACCCTTGCTGTATTTCAAAACTGGGTAGTTCCACTAAAAGCCATACTCCAAAGCTTATTAAAGGACAATTTACACAAAGAAACAACAACCACAACAAACAAAACACAGAGACGCACATCAAAACCAAACAAGTGCTCACTTCCTTCTGTCAGGGGAAGAAGCATAAAAAAATCTACATCTAGAAATGTATGAAACAAGGCCTTGAAAACCAGCTATACCAAACACCTCCACAGAGAAGATAAAACAAAAACAAAAAGCATTTGTTTTCCTGGTTTTTCTTTAATACAGTTGCCATTTTTCATCATATACTATTAGGAACCTTCTTAATGGCATCTAAAGTATCCTTCTGTGGCATCACTTGGTATCCTCAAACCTAGTTCTATGACTGGGTGATCATTAATGGGTAGTGGCATTAACTTTCTAAAAATGGATTAAAGCACACGTTCAGACCACTTAAACTTTCAACGGAGAGTTCATATCAAGTCGATTTCCTTCCTACGGTAGCCATCACTCCACATGGTGATTTTGGCTCCAAGAAGTGGGAAGAACGTCTTTTTGTTATTGATACTTCTTTCTCCTTTTCTTCTACCATCCTTTTCCCTCCCCTCCTTCATTTTCTTTCTTCTATTCATTTCCTTCTTTTTCACTTTGTCATTCTTTTTAGTAAGAGGTTAAAAGAAATAGGTTATTAAAGAAATCAAAGTCTAGCAAACATTAAAAACAGAAAGCTCACAAACTCTTCTTTATAATGATGTTAAATTACTGACAAACAAAAAGATCTTCAACAGACATACACCAGTGATGCTGTTTTATTTAAGCAACTGGCGCTCCTCGATGCTTTTGAGGCGCTTCTTCCGGGGCTGTACAAAGTCATCATCTGAATCATCACTAAATTTATTATCTTCTGATTCATTCCTGAATTCTACTTTAGGAAACCTTTTTTCTGGATAAAGGTTCTTTAGAAGTTCTTCAAAATAGCTTTCAAGTTTTATACCAGCATTGGCTACTTCTGAATCAGGCTGTTAGATAAAAAAAAAAATAAATAAATAAAGACCAACATTTTAGACAGTCATCAGAAATAATCTCTCCAACTTCTGTTCGCTTTTGAGTCTTGACATTATAAATGTCAATGGGCTGTTGTGGAAAATGCTTACACATAGTCATTAACACAAAAACAGTAACACACAAAATGAACCATTAGCCGAAGGATATATTGTGGTTAAATGATTGAGAGATGAGAAAATTTTAAAGGTGATTTTTTTTTGATTTATCCTTAATATGTCAAGATAAACAACAAAAAGACAATTTTGGAAGTCAGTATTTCAAGAAATAAAGGTGAGCCAGGGACACAGCTCAGCAACACAAGCACCTGACAAGCAGGAGGCTGTGAGTTCAATCTCTAGTACCAAAAAGAGAAGAATGACAAAAAATACTTCTAGATCAGAAAAAATATTTTTTAAATCGCTGTCAATTTATCAATTATATTTCCACTCCCCATATAATAAAACTTCTCATATGAACGTGGGTGCAGTCTTCCTAATCCCCCTCTCCCGCCCTGAGGGACCTGAGACAGGGACATGCATTCTCCCCCAGGCACCCTGGTCTGTTTGTCTGCTGACAGTGTGTTTGGTGGTTCACAGTGTGGCTGCCCTCCTGCCTCACCTCGTTGAATTCAGCACAGTTCTGAAAGATCAATCTGAAATCAGCTACAAAATCTTCGGGCTTTGTATATAAGGAAGAATCTTCTTGCAGTCTTTTCTTGATGGTTGACAAGTCCATCGGATTTTTAATTATTTTGTAATAATCAGGCACCTTTTAAAATAATTGAGATGTTTTAACAACTAAGTCCTACCTAGTCCTAAATACCTTTTCCAAGAAGTGATAGAAAGTTCAGATTGTCCTTACGGATCTTCTGTATTTTATCATTGATAAGAAAACCTGTTCAGTAAGAGTGTGGTGGTGCATGCCTATAATCCTAGCATTTGGGAGGCTGAGGCAGGAGGACTGCTGTGAGTTTTAGGCCAGCCTGGGCTACATAGTAAATTCAAGGCCAGCCTGTGTTACACAGCGAGATCTTGTTTCAAAAAACAAAAAGAAAATTGATATATTCATATATTCCCTCTTTCTTGATTCTCTGTCTTGTTATTAAATAAAAATTACTAGGAAAAAAGTATTACTTTTAGTAGTATCTGATATTTTTCTTGTATGAATTACAGCAACTGATAAAAAAAGGCTTGTTCACAGGTCTACATTCCACAGCAAAATCTTAAACTGTTTAACCTTACTGAAAGTTTCCTCATACTTCAAATCGCAGTGATCCTGGCAACTGTGTACAATTTACAAATATATAACAGATATATATAATATATACATAAAAAAGATGACATATATCAAGAAAATGAAGGGGTTTTTTTGCTACTGTTGTCATTAATACAAATGCAGCTGTAAGCCCAGACCATGAAAAAACACCTAGTTTATTTTTAAGTGTATACTTGCATTAACTGCTTCTTCCTCTGACAGAATCGGGCACATGTTTGGTTTTGCTGTGTGCTGTGGGTTTAAAGCATTTTAAATTCTTTTTGGTTTGTTTTTTGAGACAAGGTCTTGCTATGTGCATTCCACCATGTCCTTGAATTCACGGTGATTCTCCTGCTCAATCTCCTCAGTGCTGGGATGTATGCGCCACTGCACCAGGCCTATTTGATTTCTTTACCCTGCCTCTTTTGGGTATAAACGTTCCTTAGTCTGGAATTATTCATTTCTTACTCTATCGTTTTCTGCTTGTTCTAAAGAAAGAAGCAGACTAGTATTAGCTGAATGCACATATTTGCCAAGTTAGTTTTCTTCTAATACAGCATTAATTTTTAAATTTAGTAAGACAAATTCATTGAGTTGTTAAAGCAATTTCAGACATCATAGAATAGAAAGAGAATACATTTTGGGTAGTGAACCCTTTACACAAATACAAGATGACAGTGCATCAAACTCTTAATACAAACCTTTTGGAAGGTAATGTTTAGCACACATACATATCCCTTCTCCACCTTCCTTTCTATGGTAAAATACATTTACTAAAGTCTAGACCTATATATTAAAATAAGTTGAGAAAGTATGGCTAAGTTTTAAGTCAAGAAGTTTTCTCCAGGAGCTTAAGATAGTATGTCTAAACCTTCTGAGTTAAAAACAGAACTCCTCTACAAATAGTAGGCAAATTAGGTGAGGTTAGAAAAATAGGTGAGAAATGAACAGAAGTTTGTAGTCAATTCATTAATGTCAAAATATAACTATTTGGGATCCATGTACTCCATATAAATTAATAAACATTAAGATCTGGAGTGGCTATTAGGAAGTATTGAAAATGGTCTAGAAGCTAGACTCATAAAAAAAAATTCCAAAAAACAAATCCCATATCTGTCTATGTCAACATGTACAAGATGACATTAATACTTACAGTTAGAGGAACAGGGTCTTGAAAAGCCAGGCTCATTTCATGGCAGTAAAGAAATAAAAGTAGGCGTTCACACTTCTAAGGGGAAAAAAACACAATAGAAGCCATGGTTTAAGTAAAAAATTCTACAGGTCTCAAAGTATAAGAATTAAAACTATGTGAATACAAGACAGATGTTGAATCTTGGAGTATTTTGCTTTTCTTCCCGTTCATTAACTGCTGTGCTCAACAATTTGGGATGTATGAGGTATCTGAGAAAGTTCTTATAGCTAACTGAACCAAGAACACTATCAGTAAACTCATCTGAAGCTCTTGACAATCACTCTCCACCTGTGTCTGGATGCTGTAGGAGCAGCCAAGACAAAAGGCTACATCTAGCTGGGAGACCTAGGACAGGGACCTTCCTGAGTGCCCCTCGGCTCCTTCTCTCAGATAGGTTTGTCCTAGTGGGCACTGAATGCAAACCTGCCCTGTTTGTGGCTTTGTTGTCTGAAATCTTCGTACTGTTTTCTATTTAACAGAGGAGGTCCTTTGTAGTAAATTGCTAACCACACATCTTTAAATGTTAGATATGAGTAAGCCTAGTACCCCTCTGTGAAAAGATGGAATTACTTCCAGAAGAGTGTAAAGAGCAACCCAGACGTCTGCACTGTGCTATTCTAAATATTCATTATTTAGTGAATGGAGCAAAACTTATCTGTGATAGAAATGAAACAAAGTAAGATTTTACACAAGGGAGATTAAATTTAAAAGCCCAGGTTTCATCCTGCGCAGGTAGCTTAAGCATCTAAAAAACACACACATGCACACCCCTTCCTATTTATGAATTTAAAAACATTGTAATTTGCTATTAAAAGTTTCCAATTGCTTTTAAAAAAAAAAAACTCCTAGCTAAAACAAACCCAATATAAAATTTAGTGCATCTAAATAAATAATTTTTTCTAATACTCTAGAGCAGAAATGTCAAAAGACTCACCCTTTTATCTATTGGTGCTAATTTAACAAGAGCTTCGGTTTTCTTTTTTTCCAAATTGTGACTGGGAGCATCACAATCATACTCAACTTCTGGTTTAGATAAATCTCGGCAGAAAGTACAAATCCACTCTCCACTGTTGAGACAATGTGTATTTTTCAGTTTGTAATGCCTCCTCGCTCTTCACTACTTCCCCTTGCTACATCCTCAATCCCATCTAGTACACAGATTTATGAGGCATGAATTTTAATCACTAAGGATTTACCACATACCTACTCTGCCAGTACAGTGGTGGGAAACGAAACATGGAAATTAACTAATATTGACTGATTGCACTGGGGGTTGAATTCAGGGTCCTTGCAAGAAGCTACATCTCCATCCTTTCTTTTTTTTGAGGTGGGGTCTTGCTAAGTTGCTCAGGTACTCAGGTTGGGCTCAAACTTGCAACCTTCTTTTCCTGCCTCAGCTTCCCAGTGCTGGGATTACAGGTATGAGCCACCCACCTCCTAAAGGGGCTTGGCAGAAATCTAATGCAAAAGGCTTAAGTGGTTACTAGTCAAGGAGGTATAAAATATTCTTCATATATTAATAAATTGTTAATATTATATACTTACATGTCATGTATATATTAATTTTAAACATGCACATTAACTTAGGGCTGATATATAACTGAATTTTTTCCTCAAAGGATACAGGAAAAAAATGTTCATTAATTATATAGCATTTAAAGAACTAAGATATCAGCACAATAGCTCTTACCAATCATCTCATGGGGAAATCATATGAGATACTGAAAATGAGAAAGTTCAAGGTCTGACAAGAAAGACACATTACACTGTGGTACATGACACACTGTACATATAAATCACTGTGTTTTATGATGATTTGCTTTTTAATTCTAACAGACTAGGTTCCCCTCACTCCCATGCTGCTTGTGAAGACAGGGCCTTGCACAGGCAGCCAATGCTCTACCTATGAGCTACATCCTCAGACCAGTCAACTAGCTTTTTTGAAAAAAGCATGTGAACAGGAAACTAGGTTATCATTAGAGATTTTACAGTATTGTATGCAAGAGGAATTTTATTTACATTTTTTACAAAGATTTTAGAATATAATGAACATCAAAGTTCACAGCTGCCAGGTGTGGTGGTAAATGCGTGCAATCCAGCATTGAGGAAGCTGTGGCAGGAGGATCACCATGATTTTGAGGTTAGCCTGCACTACACTGTGAATTCAAGGCCAACCTGAATTACATAGCGAGACCCTGTCTCAAAAACAAAGTTTACTGCTACTATTTTTATTTTTTGCATTGCTGAGGATTGAATCTGGGGTTTGCATATGCTTGCTAAATGCACTTTTACTCAAATGCAAACCCTACTCTACTACTTACAGCAAAAGATATGGGAAGGTAAGTACTAACTTACCTTGGAAAATTTGTCAACGTGGGCACATGACAAGAGAGGTGAAAAACTTTCGGACACTTCTCACAGCACAGCAGTTCCCCTCCGTTTTGGCAAACTGCACACCAGTCCTCGTTGGGGTCGTCTTCCTTCCTCGTCTCCCCAACATGAAGGGGAGACTTCTGGGAAGCGTCAAGCCACTCGGACTTCCCACTGGAGGGGTTCTCTTGGTGCAGTCCAGGCTGATCCCCTGTGCTATCAGGGGCATCAGATCTTACAACAGTCTCCTCAGAAGCAGACCTCTGACTGCTATTTAAGAGCAGGGAAGTAAGTATGCTTCTTGAATAGTTGGTCTGCAATAAAAGAGAAAACTGTGTGTGCGCATATGTGGGCACGTGTTTTTTGAAACTGGTTTTGCTACTGCAACAGTAGACTGCAGACTGCTCTCTAATGGCCCCTGCTGTTCTGGAGGACTTAGAACTACTCTGGACTCTCTAATAGCACAGGAGACTGAGCTGCTACTAGACTGTCAACACAGGCAATGGGTGGCAAGGGTATGGGTGATACCTTGGTGGCTGCTCATGTCTACACAAGTTAGAGAACAGGAAGGCAGTATGGAAGTCAGCCACATGAACTATATATAAGTACATTTTGCAGTTATAAATTTCAATTGCATGTAAGATGTAGACATATTTCTAAGGTGAATCTAAATCCTGCTGGATACTAGGGTAGTAAAAATTTCTTATCAATAACAAAACCTATCTCCTTTGAACATTTAAAAACAATTTCCAAGTAATTTAATAACGGTAGACATATCGAAAGCACTATTTGCTAGAGGCAACCATTTTCAAACTTAGCTTTCTTTCTGCTACTTACCTTCATATTTCCTTTTTTGTCTGTTGTTTTTGTTGAGATGAGGGCCTCATTATGTTGCCCAAGCTAGCCTTGATTGAGGTCCTCTTGCCTCAGCCTCCCAAATATTGGCATTACAGCAATACAACTGTCCCTAGCTTACTTCCATGTTTCTAAAGAAAATGCCTGTAGTGCAATTTCTTGGGTTTTTAATTTTAAATTCTCTATATATGAAATTTTCCTGCTATGGAAGATCCATAGATTAGGCTTTTGCATTCTGACTCTCCCAACCCTTCTCATACTCACATACACATTGATAGGACCCATCCATCCTCTAAATATAGTTCTCACTAAGCATTTCCTTTTTAGTTGGTAGGAGCCAGTGTGATCGTTTATGGTTCGCTAGTATCTACTGCAACTGATCTGTTATCTGTACTAGTTATAGATATTTTTAAAAAATCAAAATTTTCAAGTTAAATGTTTGCTTAGATTACATACTAATGTGTAATTTTTACTTATATGTGCATTTGAGTTTATCACTCCAATACATAAATACTGTACAATGCAGAACCACAAAATATACTAAAACTGTATTTCCTTTTTGGAGCATTTTACTAGGAACTAGTTATAACTTTTTTATTCATTTGCTTATTTTTCTAGATTCTCATCTCTATGCCAATCACCACCAGATTATAAAATGATTTTTAACACCACTTCTCCGCTCAGCTATATCCCGAGGAGTCTGTTCTACTATAGATTGTTCTATAAAAGCTACTACTGGGAACTACCTTCTTCTTACCCCCTAATCAGGAATGGTATTGCAAGCATGGATATAATTACATTTTGAGGCCTAGAGTCTTCATCTGATTCTTGTTTCACTATAACAACAGGAAAATCATAATTTTCAGGAGGTCCACTGTTTTCTTGTTTTATTCGGATTGGCTCCAACATGACTACTGGGACTTTGTGTGTAGAATCAGCTCCCGTTGGTTTGCTAGAAGAACCAGAGCTGTAGGAGAGGGAAAAAATAAAAAAATCTAAAAACACTGCACCAAAACTTCACTACAAAATATAGAATTAATACTCTAAAGTAATGGTGTATCTTCACAAAATAGCTACATGACATCATCAGTAAGTGATGCATAAGAAAATATGTCTGCTATATGCACAAGTTTCATTTATGATAAAAACACTTCACAGTGTAACCTATACAAATAGTTACACTATAAATCTGGAAAGGTAAATAAATCTGAATTAAAATAAAACTAACTTCAAAATTCTGAGATCCCACAAGTGGGCAATTAAGAGTTGCTATTTTAGAACTACCGTATTCTAGGCTTTAATATTTCCTTCTCTGGTCATGACAAAGACAACTTGAAGATCACACCAAACTTTGCTGCCAAAGTATAAAGACAACTAGGAAATCATTCGCAGGTCTTCTGCTACTTACACAAGGTAGTGGGACAAAAACGTGTGGAGAGAGCCATTAGGTTCTCGAGGGATCACTGACCAAATCAGGCGTTCAGAGGTTTCTTTCATTTAATGATGGAAATAAGAACTCAGTGCACTATCTAGAAGCAATTCTCAACTACAGTAAGAGCAGAGCAGTATCTAAGAATCTCAACAACTGTAAATTTACTTCAAGTAGAAGTAATGTCTGACCATTATTAGTACAATCAGAAATCACTGCAATAGTTAAAAAATGTTTCTCTTCTCTAAATTGGTATTTCTATATAGTGCTGTTATACCTACTTTGTCTTTTCCCTTGCTATTACGCTAATGTCAAACGTCGTTTTTTCTTATTTTCAACATAAAGATTTTTCAAGCTGGGCCTGGTGATGCATGCCTGTAATTTCAGCACTTGGGAGGCTGAGGCAGGAGGACCACTGCAAGTTTGAGACCAGTCTGGGCTACAAAGTAAGCTCAAGGCCAGCCTAAACTGCCTAGTGAGATGCTGTTTCAAAGACACACATACACAATTCGATCTTAAAGATAAATTTGTACTTTAACCCTTTCACTAGTTTATTAAATTAAAATATAATTATGATTAAAATTACAAACTAAAAATAATGAAAGTTGTTCAAAATCCACTAAACATAAAACATAATGAGTCCCAGCAAAATAGATCTACAGAGTTTATGTATAGTTGGGCCCCCATATCTGTAGATTCCATCAACTGTGAATGGAAAATACTTGGGGTAAAAACTGTGTCTAAACTAAACATACACAGACTTTCTTTGGGGGACAGGGTAATTATTCCCTAAATAATACAATGTAATAACTGACACAAGATTTATATTGTGTTAGGTATTACAAGTAATCTAAAGCTGATTTAGTCTTATGGGGAGACATGCATAGGTCATATACAAATACTATACCATTTCCTAGAAGGGATTTGAGCATCTAGATTTTAAGTAACCTCAGGAGGGTCCTGAAACCAATTCCGCATGGATACTGAGAGGCGACTGTGCTACAGAACATGGTTAATGTTGTTTACCTTCCTCGGCTCCCAACGCTGGAGGCACTAGGTGAACGTATTGGGGGGTGGACACTAGTCATAGTAACAGGTCCTGAGAAGGGGGAAATCACACATAGTCATAAGTGAATTAATAATTATGCGTAAGTCCTACCAAATATGCTCACTTAGTACTACACTGAAACTGGGAACACAGAATAAAATTCTATGGAATAGTAAGTAGTTGGTAACATGCAGGTATGATGTGTATGCCCTGCTAGAGCAGTAGGGCTCTCATCCTTCAGGCAAGGTCCCTTGCTCTGTGGGGAACATCTGTGCATTACACGGTGTTCAGCGACACTTTTGGTTTATGCTGGTTAACAAACTGACAGCAGGATCTGCCAAAATTTCTAACCTGGAGTGTGCTAATCACAATGCTATACCTGGGGCAGTATCTCAGTGTGGAACCTAGTGTCAGTGCAAGCTACACAAGACAGTAAGCAGTAGAGCTAACACCGAGTTCAAAAAGAGAAAAGAATCAACAAGAGAAACAAGATGGATCAATTAACAGAAGATAGTGAATATCACACTGAGAAGTTCACACTAGAGTCAATGAACAAGAGGGGCTGTGAACTGCTACCACAGAAGTGAAGAAGCCACGCACTGGTGGTGGGTTACGAGCCACTCTGTCTGGTGTCTGGTGTAGTGTGCAGTTATGGTGGACCAATGTCACCTTTAGGAATATCGCTACAGTGGCTTCCAGAAATGCTCTAGCCACATTACACCTTAGCAGCTAAGTGTGAAGGCACCTGTCTCATTACATTTTCATCAAGGAAACCATAGGTAGTTCCATGGCTAGAACTTGTATCTGCTTTTGATTTTTCTTGTAACGGTGGGAATAAGCATTTTTTGGCTTAATCTGTTTTACTGACTGCATGTATTTCTCCTTTAGGACATTACCCATTCACCTTTTGCTCTGGCAATACAGTACATTCCTTATACACATGCATCAGGTGGTAATTTCTCTGCTATATTTTGCCCAAACTTTGTTTAAAATAGCTAAGTGA
Organism: Hydrochoerus hydrochaeris; assembly: GCA_004027455.1. Lineage (NCBI taxonomy): Eukaryota > Metazoa > Chordata > Mammalia > Rodentia > Hydrochaeridae > Hydrochoerus > Hydrochoerus hydrochaeris. The sequence continues at coordinate 90,833 of PVLA01005881.1, forward strand.
AATAAATCACATGGAATATCACAGGAACAAGGAAGGAAATGGAAATAAAAAGCACTAAGACTCAGCATGTATATGTACCAACTCCCCATGATGAAGGTATTATGCACTGAAACATGTACTAATAAAAAAATAAAAATAGAAGAAAGCTTTAAAAAAACCAGGGTGGGGGAGAAGAAATAAGTGTTTCCATTTAAATTCTCTAACTGTCTTACATTATGCTCGTATCATTGGGTAAAGGGCTTAAATCCTCTTATTTCCATTCCAAACACCTATTACTGTATGTTACTGTCTCCAATAGAAGTATTAGAGTATATTTTAGAGAAAATGAATAGGAACAGTAATCATTCTGAAACATAAACACCAAACAAACGACCAAAAGACTGATCTATGGGTGGTCATTAATAAGTTTTAACTCTAGGCAAATTAAACCCTAAAGGAACACCATAGGCAACTTTTTAATAAGAGTATAACACTAATTTTCTCCTAGGAATGCTTTAATCTCTATAAAATCTGTTGAAAATAATTAATAGTTTATTTCATTCTTTGGAAGTACTGCACACTGATTTTAAGTAGTACAAAAAAGCTCAGACATATCTTAAACATGCAACGCAGAAGGTGAAGGAGAGGGACTTCAGTCATTTCTCGAATGAAAACTAGATGTTTGAGGCCACTTACCCGCAAGCCCCGGAGAGGGCACTGATGAGTTTGGTGACTGCACTGTTCTGTTGGAGGGTGGTCTGGGCTGGCTATGATCAGTGCTGGGCTCTTTCCTCCCAATATTGTCCAGCATAATAGTACTCGAACAATCAATCTTATAAAAAAAAATTATTTCAAGGCAAACTGCTTTTGCAAGTTAAGGGTCACCTTAAAAGTTTATAAGAAAACCTCAGTAAGAATTATTGACAAATCCTAAGACACAGAAGTATCACATGAGAAGTTCTAATAAACACTTCTCTCACAATCTTGAACAAAATTTCCCCTTTTTAACATTACAGCTTGGTAATCATACTGAGAATATACTATTCCAGAAATCAACAGTTGGAACAAGGGAGTACTATGTGTCACTCACAAAATTAAAGTTTAATTCATTTAATACTAATATTAGGTAGTTGCATTTAAAAAAAGCAAACTTGAAAAGTATTCCGTTGCTGCAAAATCTCTTTTCATGTTTCTTTAAGAGAGATCAATTGGCTTTTATCTGCTTCTGCACCGAATCTGTTCTGATTTGTGGCTTCAGTTGAAGAATATAAAGAAAACTTGGCTTCACACAGACAGAACCTCGAGGGCTGCTCTAGTCCTTAAGCCTGCCAGGCAGGTGTTTACGCCCCTGAGCTAAATCCCCAGGCCAAGATAATTTTATTTTCTTGTGGGTATTCTTTCATTTGGGGAAAATTGGAGGAGTATACAAGATCATTTATATTTTAATATTCTTTAGTAGTTACCTTGGCCAACACTTTCAGACAATGCAAAGACTGGAAAGACAGTACAAGACTGGATGTTAGATCTTAACCTAAAAAAAGTTTAGACCTGTTTTCTATGCAGCATCTATGCATGAAAAAATACATGTGCTCTACCCATTCAGAGGACATAAAACTGTAAAAATCTAACAGGACTATAACAAAGTTAACAACTATCAGGAAATCATAGTTGGTTTCAACTTGAAAAACAAACTGAATAATGAAGATTAAAACAGGTCTTTCATAATGACAGGTGATTTCTTCCAAGTACAGAGGGTACAAAATATTTCGGGTAAGGTATTTTAATGTTGTCTTATGCACAATAAAGAGATTAGAGTAAGAAAAGGAAAAATAAAGATTCAACTTGTATTTTGGGTATCTGTATACATGACATATTTTCTGCCTCTGGCAAGATGTTTAAAAAGCCATATGGACAAAGTTAAGAGCTTGGAGAATGAATACATTATTTAATTTAAAGAAATCAGAGGTAGTTTGCACTGATCAGGACAATCTAGGGGGAAATGACTAGGTTTCTACACTTGCATGCATCTTTTTCACTCCTGACGGCTTAGCATCCAACTCTAACTTTAATCTCTTACATTCCAGCCTTTTGACTTTTATCATTCCTGTTCTTACTGTCCTCCACCCCAGCTTAATCATTTACAAATTCCTCTAACTCCAGAGCCCTGAAACACATTCTGTTGTATGTCCAAGTGGTCATAATTGTTTTAGCTGCTTTTATAATATTTCTAAAGACTAAAAGTTACTGAAAAAACTTTGTAATTTAACAAACCCTGCCCTTTTAAGAGATCCAATTAATTGATAATTTCCAAAAGAAGTTGGAAGAATAAATTCTGTGTATACTTACATCAGGAAGAGAAGGAAGATTGTAAGAACCTCCCACTGGTGCACTCAGGTCAATCATAGGTGAGCCAAAACCCTTCCCGTCGTACCCTGCCGCACTTGTGACGGTGGGACTAGAAGGAGTGGAGGATGAGCTGCTGGTGGCTGAGGCGGCAGCCTGTCCACTGCTGATCTGCCACTGCAGGAGCAAGAAGAAAGCGGGCTGCCAAGTCAACTCCTTTTCAGATACCAAATGAAGGAAAAGGCTTCATTCTGATGTCTGAATTCAGTTTTATTTTCGGTGAAAAGAAGGGAGGAGAGAATATATAGGAATTAAGCAAACAAGCAAACAAAAGCACCCACTTTTATTGGAAGATAAATGTTAGTACATTATCAAAAAACTGTAGTGTCCAGTCTTGGAAAGGGTATACACACTGGAAAAGGAGTAGAAACATAAACAAAGCAACACAAATAAGGTAAACACAGAGGTTTGACAGCAAATGTTTTCTTTTACTCTCCTGAAATACCTGGAAATAAGGAAGGCATAGACCAAGTCTTCCAGGTTTTTATATTTTTCTCATTTTGAGGAAAGTCTTGTCATTCATATTAGCAACTGAGATAAACATATAAACTAATAATATTTTGTATGCTAAAATATACATACGTCAAGTACACTACTGCCTGCAATTTACTTCAAAACCTATCAGCCAGAAGTGGTGGCATGTGCCTATAGTCCCAGCAGCACTCCAGAGGCTATAGCAGGAGGATCACTGCAAGTTCAAGGTCTTACTGGGTTACATAGTGAGACATTTTCTCAAACAACAACAACAAACAGACCCCACTAAAATATAATAAATGGCTCACAAGCCGCTGCCGCTCCAGGGCGAGAACTATCGGCATTTCCTGAGCTCTGCATCAGGAAACTTGGGGCGCTGGGAGAACAGGCACCCAGCTCACCACCCTGGTAAGCAGCTGTGGACCGGCTAAGAATCAGACATCGATCCATATCCCCATCCCCGTCATACCCCCCCCCCCATTAGCAAGTGGGAGCCAGAGGTCTGAGTATCTCTTGGGAGGATGAACGTGTGCAGTGTGGCAAGTAAGGGGGGTTTCCTTCTACCATCTCTTTGAAGGCAAATATTTTTATCACTCTTTTGCTCAGTTCTGATTAATGGTACTGCTCTATTCAATAATCTGTTTTTATAAGTTCAATATTTCCTTCCATTTTGCTCTATCTCACTGAAAGAACAGCTAATGTGAACAGAACAGGATGTACTATTGTGCCTAGTGCTGTTGTCCTGGTGACCTGCTGTGAGGTTCTGTGCCAATTTCACTGCACTGCCTCACAAGGGTTTGTTCTGTCTTGTTCTGCTGTATTTTGCTACCTTCAAAAGAAAAAAAAGTAGGTAACAAAGTAACAAAATACCTCCCCCCAAAACTCCCACCTCCACCAAAGCTGATCCATGGGGCATGAATGAGGAGAAACTCAAAAAAACAAAGCAACAGAATAATATAAGGTAATTAAAAAGTAAATAGCAACAACAAAACAGGTCAGTAAGGTACCAAGCAAGCTGAAACAGGATACAACTAAACAGATAATGGACTTAAAAAGCAAAAGGAGGAAAGAAAGTGCTCTAAAGGATATAACTGCATTTATGTTTAAGTGTGTAGGATTGATAACTATGTTGCTAAGTTTTTATTGGATCACTGAACAGAACTGTTTGCAGCCTGGCTGTCTGAATGTCCACTTTGTATGCTTTAATTTTGTAACTTAAGCAACTATGTTTAAGAAGGCAATGTGTAATTTATCAACTAGTGATTTCTTACTGGTTATTTTTTTTCTGAAATTCTGTATTGTTTCTACTCCTTTTTGTTTTGTTTTTCTTTTTAAATAAAATTTTAAAAAATATATAATAAATGTGGAAGGAAAATAGTTAAGTACCCAAATTGTCAAATAGTTCATATGGGTATATTTACACATATTAGAGTAATTCTCCACACAACTCTACAAGGTACTCAATCACTTTATAGTTGGGGCAAGTGAGATTTAAAAAGAATAAACTTGCCCAACACCACAAAATTATAAGGAAAATAAAAGTTAAGCCCTGACTACAGTTCATGCTCTATCTTATCCTAATTATGAAACATAAATGAATTTAATAATACTGCAGAAAACAGTAATTATAACAAAACACAAACACACAGAGGATAAACTGTTTTTGAATAAAATTTTCTAATGCTCTGATTAAAATGACTGTTACAAGATTATGAGATTCGCATCATCATCTTTGGGGGTGTGTGTGGGAGGTGGGAGGCATGTCCTTGGCAAAAAAAATTAAACCAAAAGTTTTTTGCTGGAAAGACTGTTCACAGAGGTGCATGAAAGAAAAGCACTGACATAGTTTTTGTTGAAAGATAAAGCAATTCTAAAAATATTTTTATCCGAAGACATCAAAATTTAATACATAGCCTTTAATATTGAGCTTTGTTGGATATACATATATACAAACTTCATATTGAAACTGTGCCACAATTAAGTTCATTTCCAAATAATCTCAAAATATTTTCTGTGGACAACTTGGACTTATAAGAATACTTTCATTTAGCAAACATAAAGTGCTTACCTAAAAGTTACGTACACCAGTATCATGAAATTTTAACACCAATGACTCATTTACTACACAGGGCTTTTGCTCTTAGAAGTAGTTTGATTTCTCCTGTTCCTTACAAAGCACACAGAGACTCAGTTTTGGTTTCACAGATCTGCCTGTAATAAACTTTGAAACTCAGGCATTTAAAAAAAAAACACACACAAAAGCAAAGCATGCTTGCTCTTATTGCTTAATCTATAAAGCAAAAGACAAGCAGAGGAGAGTAAGCAACTGAAGAAAGTAGAAATATACCTGTTTTATGGCTTGTTGGGCCAAGAAAGCCATCTGCAGGGGATTGGGCTTTATTGCTTGCCGTGGTACATTCTGGTTTGGCGGGTATCTCAGCTGTTGAGAATGAGGAGGAAGCACTGGTCCATTGGGTTTTGGGCTGTGATTTTGAAAGTTTATCAAACGAGGAGGGGGTTGCTAGAACAATGAAATTAAACCATTTTAGTAACAATTACCTTCATAAAGACAAGGTAGAAGGAGCTCATAAAAGGGAATAAGGGGGTGGAGATGAGTAGTTATCTACAATTTGTGATTTTCTTTTTTTGGTCCCAGGGATTGAATCCAGGGCCATACACTAAGCTATACAATATCCCTAATTCTTTTTTACTTTGAGATAGCATCTTGCTAAGTTACTAAGTTGTGCAGGATGGGCTTGATCTTGTGATCCTCTTCCCTCAGCTGACTAGGATGCTGGAATTACAGGTGTGTGGCACCATGCCAGCCAGCTATGTGTAATCCATTTTGAAAGAATTTTATCATGAAAGAACCTTGGGAGAGGCCAACTAGGTTTGTAGCCTGGACACGGGCTATGTTGGGAAGTTAGATAAGTATGATTTTGGTATCCTTCTAAATCCTTAATAATTATCTCTTGCCAAGAACTGCTCTCTTCAAACTTAAAGTGACAATAATAACTGCTAACATTTATTGATGAATTGTCTAACAGTTATTGCTTTAAGTGCTTCATATATATTCATTTAATTTTAATGATAATCCTATGGGCAGGGATTATGTTTATGTTACATAAAAGGAAATTAAAGTTTAGAGAATTCAAATAACTTGCCCAAGATTAATGAACACAGTGTATCTGAAGAGGCTAGCTCCAAGGTCTGTATTCTTAATAAACAAATCATCAGTAACAAAAACAGATGTCACATTTGAAAAGTTAACAAGTTTTAGCCAGTTGTGGTAGTGCAAACCTGTAATCCCAGCACTGTGGCAGGATAAAACAAGATTGAAAGTTTGAACCCACCCTGGGTAATTTAGACTGTCTCAAAGTGCAAAAGAGTGGAGTTGACGCTTATTGCAAAGGCCCTAGGTTAAATGGGGACGGGGGATGAGCCTCAGATCTTACTGATCTCTAAGATAGGACAGTATTTTATGTCTATTTTATCACTGGGCCCTGTGCAATAGATATTTTCACCCTTAACTGCAAGTCAGGACACTAATTAGAAAGATTAAACACTCACATAATTTAAAAAGTCACAAAGCTAGTGAAAGTGGGTGCCAAGACCATCACAAATCTAATCGGCCTAATTACTACCAATACATGTTCTGATGTTTTTCTGACTGTTAAAACACTGATTAGCTGGGTATCATGACGCAGGCCTATAGAGGCTGAGGCAGGAAGATCACCAGGAGTTTGAGCCAGCCTGAACTACACAGTGAGTTCAAAGGCCAGCCTGAACTACATAGTGAGACCTAGTCTCAAGAAATAAAGCAAAACAAACACAAACACGCTAATTAATTATATCTTAGAGGATAAGTCTCAGTAAATGCCAGTCTTAGAAACTAAGACTAGAGTTTTAGAAAAATAGTTAATATCATACATTTACCTCATTCTGACCATCTAATTGCTTCTATAATTGGAAATCTACTGCAACATATACTTCCTTTCAAGATATTTTAAATGTGTAGGTACAGAACTTCTCAGAGAGGGGACTATTCTCACATTTCTAAGAGGAAACATAAATGGGGGTAATCACCTCAAATCTGACACTGTAAAGGCAGACAGTTATACAGTATAATATATGCCTTTTTTCTTTTTCCTCCCATTTTTAGAATTTACTCTCCTGTCCTGGGTTAACTGCTTCCCTCTTCCTTTCCCTATATATTTTTTGGTTGCTGGTTTTACCCTCGTTCAAGAATTGTAAGCAATTAGAAGCCTAGTGAAAAACATATTTAGGTACTGTTTTGGAAGCAAATTCTGCAGTAAAATTTTGAAGAATAGAAAAATATTAGAAAAACAACAGAAATTTATTGCTGGGCAAGGTGGTGCATACCTGTAATTCCCACTACTCTGGGACACAGGTAGAAGGGCTGGAAGTTTGAGGCTAACCTAGACAACTTAAGGAGACTCTGCATCAAAATAAGAGGTGAAGCTGTAGCTCAATATGAAGGCACTGGGTTCAAACCCCAGTATTATAAAACACAAAAAGCTTCAAAATTTTGCAGAAACATATGCCTGAAGCCATAACACTTTTTAAAAATTTTTCTATAAAAGTTTTGTGACTAGAGGATTCATAGCAAAGAAAGAAAAACAAAAAACAGTTGGGCAATTATAAGGGAAATAGTGGAAAATTAAACTTATTAAAAGCATTAATTTTTCAAAGTGGGAAACTACTCCCAAATGGTCTGTAAGGGGGAATGTAAATTTTGGCCACTCTCGTTTCCCCTCCTCCCAGCCTGATATTTCCATCATGATTTAACTGGAAATGGCACAATGCCTGAGCCAGGCTAGATCATGTAAAGAATCAGTGGGACCAGAAGTCAATCTTGCCATCAGGCATCAGGTTAGTCAGGGGCAAGGAAACATCCCTACCCAACTCTTACAGGCGATTGGATTCATTTGTGACAATCTTACAACAGGGGAAGCAATTTTAAAGAACAGTAAAAATCTGTTATGATCTTAAAAAGAAATAGCAAGTCTAGTGACATTTTGGTCAAATAGGATTTAAATTCCAAGATTCAGAAGAGGACTTCTTGGGAATAATGTCTAAGGATGCACACCAGGTCTGCTGCAAGCCCAGGAGGGGCTGCACTGGCAGGATAGAGGCTGACACCGAGCTGTAGGTCTGAGACTAGTGGTGGCAACTTACTAAAATCCTGTCTCAGAAAAAATATACAGAAAGAGGAGGGAGATGTACATGTAGTTCAATGTAAAGGTCTTGAGTTTAACCCCCAGGACTGAAAAAAGCAAACAAAAAAACCTGAGAGAAACAAGTAACTAGAGCTTAGCTAGACGTAATCACAGAGAGAACTACTGCTGTGAACTATGTATAATGACACATGTGATGGTATTCTGTAACAAGCAGATCTGCCCACTGGAATATAATGCGGTGTACTGTATAGGGTAAGGATACACAGTATCAAATACACACCATGCAGTCATGTGACTGTGGAACCATGCAGGTGATGTGGTTAAGCTTCAGAGGAAAAAAATAAGTAGAGAACTACTGTGCAAATCATTTTTTGGAAGCACTCCTTTCAGTAACTGTGAAGTATTCGGAAACTACCACAGGGCAAGAGGCACACAGACATCTCTGCTTACAAGAAGACAGACTCCTATACATGCATACAAGCAAACTGGAAGAAAACCAAGCCTACTGGGGGACGGGTGGTGTACAAGTTGACAGAAGAGGGCAAACTAATGGATGAAAAACATAGGAGTGGGTATTTAGAAGACAGCCCATAATAAAAGAGATAAGCAAATAAAAGGTGTAGACTTTTTCAGAGCAGACTGAAAGGGACAGTGTAAGGTAAGAACTACAAGTCATGAGGGAAAATCATGTTATACTAAAGAAGCTGTACAGTCTACAAGTTACAACACAGAGTCCTAGGGACTGAGAAATAAGATCAAAAGCACATTTCTGAGAAAAGCAGGTTCAAGGCTCAGGAGTCACTAATGGTTTGCCACTGTTTATATGAATAATTCTTTTCGCATAGTATCTATTAACTGCCTCAGTTCCTTCCTATTTAGTGAAAAAGTAATTATCTAAAATAATGGAGTTTCACTTTTGTGGTTAATAAACTATTAAATAAAAATCATAATGTCTCTCACTTAAGATATTAATGCATGTATTAATACATGCAAAAGTTATTATAGTCATTCAAAAGTATTTTCACTATCATTTCTGCATTTAACTTCCAAAAACTGTTAACACTCTTTTCTGTTTATAATGTCATTCTGTCCACAATTTTAAAAATTTCAACTCTACCACCTATGCTCTTGGTGTATCTAAAGCACACCATTTTCTTCCCATGGAAAACTCACCAAAGACCTTGTAAATTACTTGGTACAGGGTTCCTATTCCAATTTGAGTTGAAACAAAGTTTTAAATGGGCATGATACTAATCCCCTGAATTTCACTGGCTTTCTTGATCAAATAACTAGAAATTCATGAACCACAAATACTTTATCGAAGGATTTCACAGAAATGACTAACAAAATCAGAATCTAGGTGTGGACATAGCACAGTAGTAGCACATGAACTTAGCATGTGCAAGGCCTAACAGAACAGCATCTACATGTGCCCACAACTTCTACTAAGAATTTAAAGGTCTGACAAAAATCATCTGTGTTACACTATTTTGCTTGGAATCATGGTACACATCTATAATCCCAGCTACTGAAGAGGCTGAGGCAGGATACAAATTTGAGCTCAATCTGAACCTGTTTCCAAAAAAAGGTAAAAAGGGGCTATAAGCTCAGCACTCTTTGGGTTTAATTTTCAGTACTTTGGAAGGAGAGAGTAATGTCATTTTTAATTGCTTTTTAAATGAAGAATCATAAATTCCTCTTAGTACTAAAAAAAAAAGTAACTTTTCTTTCCTTCATTTTTGAGACAGGGTCTTGCTGTGTAGGACAGGCTGGCCTCAAACTCATGGTGATCTTCCTGCCTCAGTCCACAGACTACTGGGATTACAGGCATGTGTGACCATGCCTGGAATTAGTATAAATTTTCTTTCCCTAATTAAATATTTTTTATGAGATATGTGTAATGGTATCTATATGATTCTATTTCCTTTTTGTTGGGTTGCCAAGAAACTCTGACCTGAATTTTGTTCAAGTATAATAAGAATTCTTAGCTTAAGTTTATATATTTTGTTTTACTAAACTCCATTCTGTTTCATTTGTGTCATTTACCTAAATCATGTCAAATCATTTGCAGAAACAGGAAAAATACAAAATAAGAAAGAAGCATCTGACAATAACAATCTGTATGAATTAGATTTTAAATACTTTACCAAAACATTTATTAATCTCAATATGCCCACAGCTAAAGTGAACAGGACCTTATGACTGAATAAAAGTATATAACATTTTTATCTTCAAAACCTGTATTGGAAATTAACAGACTACTTCATATCTTGTAAAACTAAGAGGCCAGGCATAGTAGAGCATGCCTATAACCCCAGTACCCAGGGGCTGCAGTTCAATGTGACTATGTAGTGAGTTCAAGGTCAACCTGAACTGCATAGTGTGACTCTGTCTCAAACAACAACAACAAAAACAGAAACAAACAAACAAACACAACCAAAAAACTAAAAGAGGTGGACTGAGTATTTGTTCAGAAAAATAGTATGAAAATGTTACTAAAGAGTTTAACCTGTGCCCTTCTCTATTTTGTACCTCATTTTGCCTAGTTTCTAAGATGCAATGTGTTTTTCTAAACACTGCATTACCACAGAGAACAGATTTTTAAAGTACTTGTTATTCTGAAGCACAAATATAGAAACTGTAGCTACACAGCTTTTTCCATCAATCACAGGCATGGGTTATTTGGAAATACAAACATTTATCCCCTTGCTATAATTTGAAGACAGTGAACAGTAGATGAAAGTAGATATAACTACAAAATAAATCATTAAATTTCTTTTGAGTAAAGATAAAAACTAGGTGTTAATTCAGGGGTGTTAATGTCATAAATTTTTATAAATTCATACATTTAAAGGAGTCTGGACGTCTTGGTTATTTTAAGAGTTGCTGAACACAATTATACCACAATTATCTAAGTTAGGACAGGCCTGCTTCCAAATTTACCTGATGAAAGATGGAAGGCTGCTGGACGGGCCCCTGCATTCTAGGGTTTGGTAAACCCACAGGTGCCGGCCTCCGTTGCACCTGTTGCCTCTGAGCCATTACCTGTTGCTGCATATGCTGGAGTCGTAATTGAGCTAGGCTGATCTGGGTTGGAAACTTGGATAACTGGTTTGAAGATAAACCACCTGGTGGCTGGGAATTCTGTTCCACGACAGGATTCTGCTTAGGCATTTGTGGCTGGCTTTCTTTATCCTCGATTACTAAAGAACCTAAAGAAAGAGAAAAGAGTAATTACTAAATATTGTATTTTGGGATACTTTTTGCTGAACCTAAATTACAAGATGTTTTGGTCCTAAATGGGTGTGGTGGTGCACACCTGTAATCCCAGCAATCAGGACACTGAGGCAGGATTGTTGTACATTTGAGATCAGCCTAGGCTACAAAGTAAGCTCAAGGCCAGCCTGTACTGCCTATCGAGACTCTGTCTCAAAGATGGGGCGGGGGATGTTTTGGTTCTTAGGATTTCTTTATATTTTTAAAGGATGATGAAGGACTTTTGTTCATATAGATTTTACTCAAAATTTGCCATGAGAAAAATTCTTTTAGTTTTTTGAGACAGGGTCTTGCCCTGTTTCAGATAAGCCTTAAACTATGTAGCCCAGGTTGGCCTCCAACTCATGGCAATCCTCCTGCCTCAGTCTCCTGAGTGCCACAATGCCTGGCCAATATGAGATATTTTAAATGAGAATTATTTTTTTTTAAACAAGTTACTAATTCACTGAAAAGTAACAAGTCACAGTAACACATTTTAAAATAGGTAGAAGGGGCACTGTTTTACATTTTTGAAAATCTAAATGGCTTCATAACTCACTCTAATCTGTGCATTATCTATCATAATATATTCTTTAGGTGAAAATATATGACAAAAATTTTGTCCTATATACATGGCATTTCTTTTACACATAATGCAGTCATTCTCTGACAGACAATATGTTGGCTGGTTTGCAACTATAATATTAAGAGTTTAAGGGTGTCTTTGATCTGATGACATAAGCTTTATGACTTTAGTAGAAAAGACTCAAATATTTCTAATTTACTAATGAACATTCTTTAAAAACATAGCTATTATCCACTACTCACTGTGTGTTTAGTGCTATGACAGGAAGATATAAGTAAAACAGAAGGTTAAATGATAAAGCACCTAAGGTTTAGAGATTGAAAATCTAATCCTAAGTCATTAACCAATTCACCTAGATCATCAGTATTTTTTTGAGCACTCTTCTATAAAATGTTTCTCAAAAACCATGAATAAATAAGGTTGTGAAACTTGTCTCTGACTTGGAACAGTTACGATGTACATCTCACTGTAAACTGACAGCTCTAAGTCCTATAGAAAAGGATATTATTTTTTACTAATCAAAGTTTTGCCTCATGTAATGAGATCCTGTTTTTCCTGTAAACTTTTCTAAAAACTCATGTCCATTTTGTGTGCAGTTTTAAAAGTAATTCTTCAGTGTTCCTAAGCAAAACTGTCATGATGTTTTAAGCAGTTTATCTCTATGTATGACTACTTGTGTGGATTTGTACCTTAAGATAGGTTGTCAGTATACAGGAATAGACTGAGTATACTGAGATAGGTTCTCGGTAAACAGAAATATACTGACTAGTAGTAGAGTAGGGTGTGGAAAGGAAGAGCTGCTTTTACATATATGCTCCTATTTCTAAAGCTGTTTCTAATAGTGTGGGTGCCAGTGTATACGAATCCAGTTGCCTATTATAACTATGTGCGTGGCCACAGAGACTTCCAAAACTGGCCTGCAGGGGTCTCTATTACTCTGCTTCAAAAGATTCTTTATCTTCTCTTGACTAGAAGGTACTGTGTAAGGCCATTTCTTCCTTTCCTACTTAGTTCCTGGAGCAGTGACTCACTTTCTCCAGCCCACTTTTTCCCCCAGAGTCTGGGATTGGGGATAAGAATATCTTTGAAGACTCTGATACAAAGTCAATGATCCTTAAAAAAAAAACCCATCATCAAAGGCAACAGTGGCTGCTGATAAGCAAAGTTGATACAGAATTCTTAAAATTTTGGCTGTGCAGTTTCCCTGTGAGACACTAAAAAAGAAAGCAAAAAGACTATTTTTACTCAGCTAACAGCATAACAAAAAAGCTAAAGCAGTAACTTTATGCTGAACTGCGTGCAAAGACATTCCAGCTCCTCATGTTACCAAGTGGCGGTCTCTGTGAAATGTCAAGGAGCTCCATTACATAGGACTTGGGTCCTTTTCTGTATATATGTTATATACTTCATTCAATTAGGTCATCAATCAATCCTCCTTCCCTCTAATATGAAAAGTCAAAAGAAAAAATATTTTTCCCTAAACAAGACAAAGCAACTGAACTGATAAGTACCTGACAAATGGGTATAAAGGAAAGTAAGTCAAGAGAAGTATGAGTATTTTAACAGAAAATGTCCTAAGTATAAAAAATATTGTTTAAATGACAGGATATAATGTGTATGACAAATCTAGTGCTAACAATATAATTAAATGGAGCAGGAAAATCTATAGGCAGAAAAAACCAAAACCTACATCTTGATACACTATAAGTAAATATAAAAGACATTTTCATATCATCCTAATGATAGTGTATATGTTTTTATTCATGTACATGGATTACCATATACAAATATTAATGACACAATAGCAAACATGACTTTAAAATTAGATAATATAAATGCTTAGAGATAGAAGGGCCTATCTTTTCAATGAACTGTTGTGATCATTAAGTTTAGGTATCACAAACCAAACATGGAAAAATATACGTAATGGCCTACCTAAATTGATAATATTTTGGGCCCAGAAACTAGGATCACAGTGAAATTGGATGGTATTGTTGGTCACTGGGGATGCATCACACCTTGCACGAAGGAGGTGCCGTAACCGGTATGTAATCTAGAAGAAAGCACAGAGGGAATTGAATATTAACAACTTTACTAACCAAGCATAATAAATGGTCTCTGGTATATATGTTAACACACAATAAATAAACATCTATAGGCTATAAAAATATAAAACATTTTATATGTTCTTTGCAAAACATATTACATCAAAGCTGGGCATGGCGGTTCATGCCTATAATCCCAGCACTTGAGAGGCTAAAGCAGGAGGCTTATTATGAGTTCGAGGCCAGTCTGCACTACAAAGTGAGCTCAAGGCTATCTCAAAAAACAAATCACATTTTTTGTCCTAACTCTAGCCCATTTAATCACAACCTACACATTCTACCTCTCAATAAATTCGGTTGTCTCTACATTTAAAATATTGTATAAGGCTAATCTCACACAAACTCTTTGAAGAATGCTACCTACACTCCCAGAAAGCTCTGCATCTAAGAAGTTCTAACTGACATCTATGCTGGATTCTCAACACAGCTGCTAGAGTGGCTACGTTAAAAATATAAGTCACATCATGCCACACCTCTCCTGAAACCTCTCCATGTTTCCATTGTGCTCAGACTGAAGTCCTCATAGTGAAAGGCTTGCCCTATCTGCCCTCCACTACTTCTGGAGCAGACCTAACCTGCTGCAGTACTTCACTGTGAGCCAGCCCTTGAGCCTCCTTGCTGAACACATCATAAACGCTCCTGCCCAAGTCTTCGCATGTGCTCTGGCAGAAACCGTCTCCCTGAGTGCATGCATAATCTGCTTGTTCATTTCCTTCAGCTATCTGTCAACATCATCTGCTTTTACAGTCTCTCAGTTACCTGAAAGTAAATCCTCACACCAGTGCTTCCAGACTCCTCCTCTACTTTACTTTCTCCTGTTGTCTATCCCTGTGCACTAAAATGCAGTTACTTGAAAGCAAAGACTTTCTTTACTGTTCCTTCAGTACTCAGAATGTTGCCTGCTTCACGGCAGCATTCAATAAGCAACTGCACTGAGCAGTAAATTCGCATCAATGCAACATTATCTCAAACAACTCTAATAAATTCTGGCTACAAATAACTTATGTGGGGATAAAGGTGAGAGACAGTGTGGCACAGGATTTAATACAGCACTCAATACAATGTGGCTTTCCCCAGGGTTCATCCCCTTTCTTCCCTCTTAGTATCCTCTAACAATCCCGACAATAAGAAAACTGATAATATGTTAACCAAAACAATTACTCTAAGAACTTTCATTTGTAAATAGCTTCATGATTTTATCATTTTCTACAATTTAGTCATTATGTCTATTTTTAATTCACAAAACTTGTGTACATTTATAATGCAAAACATTTAAAGAAATATGTATATTATGGAATGGTGACATCGAGCTAATTAATATGTTCATTACCACGCATACTTATACCTGGGTGAGAACACTTAAATCTGCTCTCAGCAATTTTTAAGAATATGTACATTGTAATTAATCATAGTTGACTATGTTATATAATAAGCTGACTTTCTCTTGAAGCTATTCCTAAGTGAAATTTATACATTTAGATCAACATCTCCCCATACACTCCCTGCCTGTTAACCACCCTTCCATGCTCTGCTCCTATAAATTCAGTTTTGTACATTCGAGTGAGATCGAGCAATCTCTGTCTTCTGTGCCAGTTCACTTCACACAGCACAATGCTCTCCAGGTTCTTCATGCTGTCATGACTGACAGGATGCTTCAGTCTGAGACCCACCCAAACTCACAGGGGAGGGATACCAGCAGGTGGGAAGTGGGAGAGAGGGGTGAGTGCTCCACCCATGGACTAATGGCTCACCTCAAGAGCAGGTCTGTAAAGACAACTAGTATGGCGCTGTCCCTTGCCTAGTGATGCTTGCTGCTGCCCTAAACACTGCAGCAGAGTCCCCACCAGCAACCAATGCAGCACGTTCTTCAGTCTCCAGAACCATAGGCCAAAGAAACCTTTCATTCTTTGTAATTTCCCAATCTGGTATTGAGTTATACCAAAAGAAAGGGAACTAACAGGATTTCTTTCACTGTAGCTATACACTACACTTCCTTTATTCATTCATTTGTTGACAGATGCTTGAGTTGGTTCCATGTCTTGGTTATTATGAACAGCATTGCCATAAACTTGGGAATGCAGGTATCTACATTGCCATAAACTTGGGAATGCAGGAATCTAAGACACTAACTCTATTTCCTTTGGATCTATACCCAGTAGTAGGACTGAGGGAGCATGTGTCAGTTCTGTTTTTAATTTTTGGAGGACATTTATATGTCTTTCAATAATGGTTATACTAATTTACACTGTCATCAGTAATGTTTGAGGGTTTCCTTTTCTCCACATTTCCAATACCAATCCTTCATCTTTTTGACAATAGCCTTGTAATATTTCAAAATTACTTCAAATTGTAGAAAAACTGCTACAACATCCATTTTCCCTTGATTCCCCATTTGTACCAACTTTATTTCAAATCTACACAAATGCTCCTACACACATCACAAGTTATTACTGATCTTCGCCTAAACCTTTCAAGAGGAAGATGCATACATGAAATCTTATCTCCCATACACATGCCGCTGTAAATACTCCCTAGCAAAGATCTTCTAACATAATCAGTAAATTCAAATTCAGAAAACAACTGTGGTGCTACACACTACTATCCAAAGATCTCAATCAAACGCTAACCATCTTTGAACTGTCTCTGCTCCATCATGCTATTAAGGAATCAAAGCTGATGTTGGTTGCCATGTCTCTTAGTTTCTCTAGTCATTTTCTCACTTTGATGGACTCTTAAATTCTGTAGGATATTTTTCAAAGGGGATGTGATTGATACTTTCTTCTGAAAAGATGTATGTAAAAGCACTTTGTCAACAACACCACATGAATGGTGTGTCAGGACACACAGTACAGAGAACACAAACATAGATTATATATATATACCTACAACTATTTCTACACTGGCACGCATATGTGCATAAAACAAAGTTCTCGCTCACACTTAATGCTGCCAATTCCAATCTAACTCACCTTAGGGCCTTTTCTAGTTTTACTTCTTGCTAAGTATGTTCTCTGGAAATTTGGTTGCCATTACTTTCAACATATTTATTACTTAATCCATTTATTGTCTGACTAACGTAACTGGAACCCAAAGGGCACTGTCTGCTCCTTCTTACCGTGGCAAACTCTCTGTCGGCCTCTCCCAATCCCTTTCACTAACCTCTGTCCTCAATCACTATGCTGATGCTGCTTTTCACGCTAGAAAGAGGCACTGCCTAGTTCTCAGTTTTTTTCACTCGGACACATTACTAATTCAGTACTTCACATCGTGTCTCTACTATGTGGAAATTGAATAACGTTAAGATTTCTTGATCAGAGAAAATAATGTGAGTACTTCCTTAGAAGGAAATCAGCTTTAGTTAAAAAGCACAATGAGGCAAATCACTTGCATGTAAATACTTCTTTGCCCTTGAGGTTCTGTTTTAAATGGTTTCTTTCTTTTATGGTAAGATTTTATAACTTAAGACACCAAGTAACTATTTCTTAATTAAGTTGCAGGTCTAAAAGTAGTATTAAGTATAGGTCTTTATCTCACATACTGTAATAAAATTCTATTTTGTATTTTATTTTCATTCAATGTACAGAGGAAAGAGTTCTCTGCCAATCAGATCTATCATCCATCCAAAATGTAAACCATTATACTTGATAAAACTCGTAACACATGCTTAGATAACTTTGAGTGCCTTAAAGCCTCACATGCTTAGATAACTTTGAGTGCCTTAAAGCCTAATACAGAGCATAAATAATCATTTGTTAAAGAGATGTGCTAGCTGGGCCTGGTGACACACACCTGTAATCGCAGTACTGTGTGTGCCGGAGGCAGGAGGAAAAGGTAGAAGCCAGCCTGGGCAACTGTGAAAACCTGTCTCAAATTTAAAAACAGGTACTTTCATTTTGAGCACTCTTCCCCTTTCACTACCACAATATCTACTGTACATTTTGGATCTTATTACTCTTTCAGTTTTTTTTTTTTAACACTAGGGAGACAGTATGATATTTACAAATATGAGTTTGATTTTATTTCACTTATGAGTATGGTCTCAAGTTGCCTCTGTTTACCCATAATGTATATATATGCAAGATAGATAACTATACTACTAATCTGTTAGCTCATCAAAAAGAACAGTTTGTGCTTTCATTGTTTGATCATTTTTTCATGCCTAAATCTTGTAACCTGAACTAATTCTAAGATAACAATATCCAATTTATTAGTGTTAATTTCCTACCTTTTTTTGAAATTCTGTATCGTTTCTATTTTCTTTTTTGTTTTGCTTTTTAAAATTAAAAAAAATTAAAAGAAAAGAAAAATAAAAAATGGTAAAGGGTCAGGGGGGCATTTCCTAAACAGAAGTGTGAGGGAGTTTATTGATACTGGCCTTTCTTAGCAATGATTTTTTTTTTTTTTTTTGTTACTGTTGTAACCTAACTCACAGGCCGCCATTCTGTTCTGTGTGCACCGTAGCCTTTGTTCTAAATTGAACTCTGTATTTCCTGTATGTCTCCTGCACAACCCCCAGTGCTTTGTTTCCGATTGATTCCCCAACATAGCCCACCCAGAGCTGTATCCCCGAACAGGCCTAACCACAAGCACCACACTCTGACCCTAGGCAAACAACAGGATGTCCTGGCACTCCAAGAATGTGCAGATGTGCTGATGAGCAAACCTTCCTGTGAAAAAGTAAGCCTGTCTCTCGGGGCAACTTGCCCTTTGCTCCCCCACACCTTTGCAGTTTTTTGCTTTATAAGCCACTCCAAATCTTAGGCTAGTTACACAGCAGTGTAAATTCCACCTGCACTCTGTGTTGTTGGGTACCAACCTAAATAAAGTGCTCCTTTTTCTTCAAGATGTCTTGGCCTTTTATCTTTTTTTCATAACTTTTGATCTTTAATTTTCGGGGTACAACAGTTATCACATCAAAAACTTGGGCAACAAAAAGCAAAAAACACAAGATATCTAAAATTAAAATGTTTTAGCACAGCAAAGGAAATAAAGGCATCCTAAAACTGAAAATAATTGCAAAACCATGTTTGACAAAGGTTAATACTGAAGATAAGGAACCCGAATAACTCAACAGGAAAAGCCAAGCAGCCTAATTAAAAAATAGGTAACTATCTGAATAGACATTTTCCCCAAAGACAATGGACATATGAAAAGGTGCTCAACGCTACCAGTCAGCAAGGAAACACACACAATGAGATATCACCTCACACTTGTTAGTGTGACAACAAAGATGACAGACATGGCAAGGTGAAGCCAGGGAGAGAAGGGAACTATAAATTGGTAGAACCACTATAGAAAATATGGAAAACACGCCGGGTATGGCGGCTCACACCTATAATCCCAGCACTTGGGAGGTTAAGGCAGGAGGATCACTGCAAGTTCAAGACCAGCCTGGGCTACAAAGTGAGCTCAAGGTTAGCCTGAACTGCATAGTGAGACCTTCCTTGTCTCAATAAGACAAAGATGGCCAAGGATTTAGCTCAGTGGCATAAGTGCCTACCTTGCAAGGACAAGGTCACAAGTTCAATACCCAGTACCCCCCGAAAAAAGAAAAATTATGGAAAACATTCAAAGTAAAAGTCTGTACCATTCTTGGAATGGGAGCGGGGGCTGGGGTGGGGGAGGACAATGGGGACAGGGAACAAGGGCCTCACCAGGAGGTTATCCTCCCCTGGAAAACAGCGCTATAGGTCAAGGCTGCCAGAGTGGGGACAGCCACACCCAAGCCTCTCTCACAGACTGCACCGTTCCAGGCCGGCCATGAGGTGGAGGGGCGGTGGGGCGGGGCACCCAGGCCTCACCAGGAAGCAATCCACAGGGAAACCCTATCATCTTCATTGTTGTGTTGTGTTGTGTTTTATTTTCTTGTTTGTTTTATTATGTTAAATCTGAGAGCATGGGCAACTATTTGAAAGATAACAAGACAGCCATTTTTTATTTACTAGTGGCCTGTTTTGAAGTCCTTTATTGCATTCACTGTTTTGGCTTTATTGTTTCTATTCTATTATGATCTGTTCGCTATTTATATCTACAGCTATTTTGAAGACAACAAAAGGCAATATGGTAACTTTTGTTGGTTTCATAAGGTTTTGAAGTGCGTATCACTTATACTGATTTATTTTTATTGATTTTCTTCAGTTTTGTTCCTCCTTGGTTTTATCATTTTTCAAATAAAAGTTAAAAAAAAAAACATCTAAAGTGTAACTACCATATATATGACTCAGCAACTCCTCTGCTTAGTGTATTCCCCAAGAAAACTTAAAAACCTGGTAAAGATGTCTCTGTTTATATGTTCACTGAAGCATTATTCATAACAATCAACATAGAAAAATGAAGTTTTCACTGATGGAAGAATCAGGAAACTGAACTATATAAATACGAATCTCATATATATAATGAAGTATTGCTTAGCCTTTAAAAAGGAGTCTGCCATTTGTGACAACATGAACAAACCTGATGGATGTTATAAGTGAAATTAGAAAAAAAAATATGCTAAATGATCTCTCATGTGTACTTTTTCTTTGGGGGAGAGGTGGTCAAATACAAAACAACAAAGCAGAATGGTGTTTACTGGGAGGAGAGAAAGGGTGGGGATCATAATGTGCACAAGCAGATCAAGGGTTACAAACTTGCAGTTAGCATGAGTAAATGTAGAGCTCGAAGGTGCAGTACAAGAACCATTTTATATGAATATTAACATTCATAATTGAATGGTAATTTGCTTCACTGTAATAATTCCACTATGTATATCAAAACAATGTTTCAGTCCTCCTTAATATATCCTGCATGTATTTAGTTTTTAAGAAGAATATAAAATCCATCATTTAAAAGACAATATAATATCCAAGATAATATGTAATGTATCAAATAGTGATTTTACTGTTTACTTTTTTTTGAAATTCTATATTGTTTCTACCCTTTTTTCTGTTTTGCTTCCCCCCTCTTTAAATAAAGATAATATAAGTAAACATGGCTATATTTATAAGCTTAAGAACTCAAGAACAGAATGATTCATAACCTTTTTAAACATCTGAGAATAACCAGCAACTGGAGCTGTGTGTGGCTGTGTGAGATGATCAAACCCAGAGACTATTCTACCCCAGTGAGCCACATCCCCACACCTTTTATTTTTTTAGACATGGTCCCACTAAATTGCCTCAGTACAACTCAAATTCCTGATCCTTTTCCCTCAGTGTCCCTCAAAGCTGTGATTGAAGGTGTGTGCTACCACAGCCAGCCAGGCAATTCATTTTAATAACTACAGTTCCTATTAGTGACTCGTCAAGGTCTGTTTTGAGTTCCACAGGAGTTTAAAGTTTAGAAAAGAATTCAACCAAGAAGGTGTATCATCAAAAAAAAAAAAGTATCATTAGTTGCATATGATTCATTGCACTAATTTCCCTCAATATGTAATACACAGAAGTATGTCCATGGCTCTATCTCAGCAGACTGATACATATCAATCCCAATGCTATTTTTACTTTCCCCCACACATTAGAATCACAAACAAAATATAAAAGTTTTAAACTGATTAGGAGGTTGAATGTTTACCTGATTGTGTGAGTTTGTTTTATATATACACACATAAAAATATTCATTATGGGTCAAGCTGAAAAAGTAAAATTATCAATTGTCTTTCCCTCTTTTTTCAGTTTGATTTTTAGAAAAATGTAAGTTTCAAGGAAGAGGAAGTCTGCATTAATGTTTCTCCACAAAGCACTTAAGAACAAGAAAGGCTCAGGATTGAGATGCTATCACTGGTAATTTTGAAAGGAAAAAAATCATAAAAATTGAATATAAATGCATTATTAGGAGTAATTTAGAAACAGCCACAAATCAATATCCAAATAGCCACTCAGTATTTGAGCTGCTTTATAAAAGCTTGTCCAAATGTACATTTCAGGGGTTGCCTAGTATGCTGGAGGCCCTCGGTTCAAATCCTTAGTAACTGAAAATCAAGAAATCCATAACCAAACTGTGAGGAGCCACTGTGGATGTCTTCAAAAGCCAAGGCATCTGAGGACACACAAGGGCATGAACACTCCTGTGTGGTGCAGGCCCATAGTGGAGTGCACACGGCTTAGCACAGACAACTGCACATGCGCCATATAGTTATGACAGCAAACCTTGATAATGACCAATGTATAAGAGCCAGACGATAAAGATGCTTTCTGCTGCGGCTGCTGCTGTTTCTGAGATCTGCTCCGTGCGCTTTCTTTTCCTCGGGGACCTCACCCAAGAAAACACCCCTGCAGACCTCAGCCCATACACAAAAACAGAAGAACATTTCCTTATTTTAACCGACATAGACACTTTCTGTCACTTTACTCCAAAAACTAGACTCAGTGACAGAAAATCAATTTGAATGTCATAACACTTTAGAGTACGTCTCTGCTTTGTTTTTGTAGCAAGGATCAAGAAGATACTTAACCACCGGGAAGTCAAGATGTATAAACATTCTTAAAAATTCCTGCTTGGCTTCACTTTATTAAAAATTCACTGTCTCCCTAGACTAGGAACATTAGCATCAGGAGTGAGTGTCGGAAACACACAGCTTGGCCTATGCCAGACCTGCCAGACCAACATGCCCGGCTGACTCACACACAGCAACCATGCACTCAGATTACACCAAAATAGTTCATGAATGGAAAATGCTTAGAATTAGACTCTGGAACCTATGAGTGAGCAATAAATGTTTACTATCATTATTTATTATTTATATTACATTCAATTGCCATAAAGACAGAGTAAACAGAAATGACAACACATTAAAATTGAAGGTATCCTAAAACCATGCCAATTAAATACTTTTGATCATTTAAAACAACCAGTATGTAAAAAGCATTGAAGCATAAACAGACTAATATGCGTATTGTTTTGCATTGCCCAGGTTGGCCTTGTACTTCCACGTATAAGCAATCTTTGCCCCTGCCTGCCAATAGTTGAGACTACAGGCCCACAGCACTGTGTGGGGCTCGTTTCTGATCTTTAGGATTCCAATGACGCTCCCATTTTCTTGTACCTTTTTAAAGAATGTTAAACACCACATTGTATCTTACCAGTCGCTTGCTATAAAGCAATGCAGTGCTGCTGCCACTGGAAACTGCCCATTTAGAAAAATGCATAACATGCTCCAGCTGTTTAGAAAGCCCAGCCACTTCCTGTTGCTGTTGCATAAGTTTCATGCGATGGTCCTTTGCAAGGCTCTGAAGAAAAGACAGGAGTTTCAAAATGAGCCTCTGCACCTAACATTCATTTCAAAGGTCACGTTCAGGTAAACACATCAAAATGACCATCCTTTCAATGGACTTAGCAGAAACTGAAAATGTTCTTAGCATTTTCTCCCTTAGTACAAATCATCACGTTCACCATGACAACAAAAACCTACATTTCCAATGTTGTCTCCCAACTTTTCCACCCTTAGTCTCCAGTCTGGTTTTACACATTCTGGGCTTTGAGTCGCTTACATATCTATCTTGCCATATACAAAACAGGACAAAAAATAGTGGGCAGGGTGGCTCACTCCTGTAATCCCACCATTCTGTTCTGGGAGGCTGAGGCAGGAGGATACCAAGATCCAGCTCAACCAGGACAACATATGCAGACATACCCTTAACATTAAAAATAGGGATGGAGATGTAGCACAATGAGAAGGCCTTAAGTCCAATCCCCAGTACAGGGGACGTGAGAGGAGACACAAAAGCACGATTAACAGAGTAAATATAGACTCAACGTTCACGAATACCATCGGAAGTACAGTCCAGAAACCTAGTAAAGTTATCACTCAGATGATTTAGTCATCTATGATTTCACCTTTTAGGATTCTGGTCTCAATTATAGTTAGCTTGTACCCAGAACTCTACTTATCCTTTTTATGTGAATCAAAAGCGAACATCCAATCTATTATTTCTCTTTACTGAAAATGATCATAGGAGTCAACAGATACAATGAATAAGTGTATTAATGCACTCAGAAAAGCAACCAAAACCTCCTCCTTGACCTGGCAATGAGAAGAGAAAGGAGCTTTCTATTGGCTTGGACAAATAAAAGTACTCCAGCTTGGACTTCTATTCTCAGTAAAAGGTAAACTTAGATAACTGTTCATGTCTGTTCCAAATTTGGAATTCATGATAGCTAAACTGAAAGACAATTGAAGAAATTGTTAAAAGTCAATGGCTTCTTTAAGTCAAGAGAGAAAATAATTTACCTAGTAAGGAATTTCTGACTTCTTGAACCCCTCTAAGTGTTCTTTAGAAACAATCTAATGAAAATAGAAATTTATTGTCTTTGGGGAAGGTTTTAACTTGAAAAACAGGTCCATGGTACCTTAGTCTTTTACATTAACAACTCATTGGGTATAAGCAAATAAAACTGATTACATTTACTTGCCTTAAAAAGAATTCTGTACCAGGAAAGGATATGAGATCTAGATATTTAAAAGGTAAAGTAACAAAATATAAGTCAAAGTTGGTTAAAAATAATATGATGACCAAATTTACTTTTAAGGTTCAACAGTTTGGTTATGATTATTTCATTACCCTTTTGATTCTGATGCACAATATTCTGGAAACACAGACATAGTAATGTATATATCAATCTTTGAGAAAACAAAAAAGACATTTGTTGAGCACAGCTTTAAAAACTTCAGATTTTGACATGTGTTTAAAAAAAACAGCAAAACAAAACAAAACTGCAGAACCTTGAAAAGCACAGTGGCTGGACCTGATGGTGTACACCTGTAGTCCCAGCACTCTGGAGGCCGAGACAGAAGGACTGCACAAGTTTGAGGTCAGCCTGGGCTATGTGGTAAACTCAAGGACAGCTTGAACTATACAGTGATACTGTCTCAAAAACAAAAACAAAAACAAAACAAAACAAAACAAAAAAAAAACCACAGTTAACCAAAATATTTCCTCACTAAATATCTGTTTCTAAAAATAACAGAGAATTTAATCTTTGTTTCCTATTTGGCTTATAAATCACGGGAATGATTTTGAACAAGGCACAGAACTTCCCAAAAGGCATCTAAATAGACTAAGATTGAACTAAATTATTTCTATAAATCTTATTTTTTTCTTAATTCTTCAATTCTTGGATGATTTTATTTCCTTCTCGTTCTAAATTGCTTCACAACTGTGAATTCTTTCCACATCGGTATACTAAAAGCATACCCAAAGATCATCAAAGTGGTATCTATAGATATTAACATACAATACAGAATATGTAACCTTATAATATTTTAAGTCAAACATGGGCTTTGGGTGTTGAGCTTCATGTTTTTAAAACCACTGATACAGATAGTAATATTTTTCTTACCTGTTAGAAACATCTATTCTAAACTAACTGGCTTCAATACTATTCCCTAAATCCTGTTTATAAGATTATAAAAAGTTGAGGGAAGGAGCTACATTATTTTACCTAATTTTTCACAAGGTTAAATATACAACCATGCATTGCTTAATAGTGAGATACACATTATAAGAAATGCATCGTTTGGCAGTTTCACCATGGTGCGAACACCAGAGTATACTTCTACAAGCTGAGACAGCTAGGTATCACTACGCAATAAAATCTTATGGGACCACTGTTACACACGTACTGTGTTGTTGACACAAATATCACTAAGTGGTGCATAACTGTATGTATTTGTGGACTAAATATAATTAAGTGTATCTGTCTAGAAAATTTCACTGAACTCTACCCCTTTTGCAATGCAAAACTATCATTTCAAGGAATTCCTACAAAGATTCATCTCTCAACATTTGCAGATCTACAAGCAAAGCTTTATGTTTGTGCTGTGAAGCAAACAATGAGTGTATTCAGAGTACATAAAGGTATAAATATGTAGAGCTTGACAAAGGAAAACTCAGGAATGTAGAAAAAATGTTATGTCAAAAATGGATATAATTATACGAAAAAGACTATTAATTCAACGTCACAGACACATTAGAAAACACTAGATTGAATCAATCAGTATAGAACTACTGCCTCTGAGAAGTAACTCACCTCTAGCTGGTGCAGCAGAGCTTTTCCTTTTTTATTTATTTCTACCATCAATGTAAAGATAGCAACTTTAATATCCTGTTCCACTTGCTTTTGATTTTGGTTTACTTCAATTATTCTGAAAGTTAAATGAAAGAGAAAATCATTTAAAAATTAAGGCAGTTTTTCTTATAATATTTAATATTGATATTTAATGTCCAAATTAGACCAAAATATTTTCAATTTTCCCAATCTTTTAAAGACCTTCCCTTTAGAGTGACTCTCATGAAGAGAATAAATCCACTGGGAAAAAATATGGTTGGGGAAGATTACAGTGATACCCAAAATAAAACAGTAAACTTGGCTGGGGATTTAGCTCAGCGGCATAAGCACCTGCCTTATAAGCACGTGATTGTGAGTTCAGTCCCCAGTACCAATAAAATAAAAAAGAAAGAAAGAAGAAAAAACAGTAAACCTAAATGGATAGGCTGGGGACCGTGCACTAAATTTAGAAACTTTTGGCAGGGCGTGGTGGTGCACATCTATAATCCCAGCACTTGGGAGGCTGAGGCAGGAGGATCATTGCAAATTCGAGACCAGCCTGGTACAATACAAAGTGAGCTCAAGGCCAGATTGAATTGCATAGTAAGATCCTGTCTCAAAAAAAAGATAAAAAGAAACTTCTGAACAAGTTTTGCTGTATTCACTGCAATTAAGGGGCAGGAAAGAGTACACACGATACTCTGATCTTAGGCACGTGAACTGATATAGTTTTCAAAGCAATGCAACAGATAATCCTTTCATCAAATGATGCTAAAAAAATGAACGTCTAGATCTGAACTTTGGGCTGGAGATGCAGCCAGGTAGCAGGGAGCTTGACTAGCACATACAAAGAAGGTTCTGGGTACCGTTTGCAGCACTGGCTGGGGAAAAAAGTGAACCTGGAACACAGCTCTTATCCTATGCACAACAGAAGAGTAAGAAAAAGGGTAGATATTTTACTTAAAATTATTTCATAATTCCTACCTTTTGCCACTAGATGGTAGAAATACCTTGAATTATCTCTCCTCTTTCAGTCATTACTCAGAATCAAAAAAAATCTTAAAACCTATCAATACTGTATTTGGGAAAATATACTATTCTGATTAGTATATAGTAAAGAAAACCATATTCGAGTAACCAGAGTTATGTGAAAGAAAAAGTTTTTTTTAAAAAAAGAGCAGGAAAAACATTTTTTTAAAGGATAGGGAGCTGATAACAGAGTAACAAAAACTAAAAAGCACACAATACAGTATATAGTAATCTTCATATGTTAATATACAGTGTATATTAATGCCTTCATGCCTGCAATCCCAGCACTCAGGAAGTTGAGGCTGGAGGGTCACTATGAGCTCAAGGCCAGCCTGGGCTACATAGTGACTTCAAGGCTAGCCTGAACTATATAGGGAAACCCAATCTCAAGCAATCAAAAAACCCCCTTCAATACAAAATATAGTAACGTATACAATGAACATTAATTACATAATACTAAGACATAAATAAAAAGTAAAAATCACATGTAAGAATGTCTTTTAAGGAAATCAGGTAATATATAGGGAACTATTCCCCCCCAAAATACCAAATTACTAAATGCTAGATATGCTCCCAACTGTTGAGGGTAACACATTACGATGACTGGTCTAACACATTATGATGAACCACAAAGTTTGACACAACTTCCCCAATGAACAAAATTTAAAACCTCTGCAAACCTCTTTTATTTTGGCTCTCATTTAAGTATTTCCAGACTTATTTAGAGAGTAACATATGACTTCTGCATGCAAAACAAAAGACAGGGATATAAGATTTAAGTGTGTGAAGATACTAATTAAATGTCCCCATGTGATTAGACAACACACTCTCCTCAAAAGTTAGTGGTAATCAATGAATTCTGAGACATGCCCCTTTGGACAGCTGATCAAATCTACAAACTACTTACACACTGTATCAGGCAATGACTAAACGGCATGTGAAATAATTTACCAATCTCTATTCTCCTCTGGTCCTAAAATTTCCACTTCTTTTCAATTAAAAGATTACACAGCCCAGGGGAACTGTGTTGAGGGGAGCAGGGAATCAAATGTTAATTATTTTGTAATAGTGGCAAAAATAGTGGACTGTATTTAAGTATTAGAATTTCGTTTACACATTAGTACTTCTCTGAAATTGGAAAACATAAGATAATTATAAATTATCACTACATACCAGGTAAATTAGCTGTTACTATTCTTCATTATAACATGTTTAAAATTTCATGGCTCAAAAACATACTTTCCAAGTGCCAGGCATGGTGGCTCATGCCTGTAATCTCAGCACTCAGGAGGCTGAGGCAGGAGGATCATTGTAAATTCAAGGCGAGCCTGAACTGCAAAGTGATACTCTGTCTCAAAAAAACAAAAACATACTTTCCAACCCAAAGTTTCTAGTAAAGTTTTATCAGCCATGTATAGTCACTGGAAAGCTTACTACTCCTCTACCTACCTTCACAATAACTCAA
The DNA here is from genome assembly GCA_004027455.1 of Hydrochoerus hydrochaeris. NCBI lineage: Eukaryota > Metazoa > Chordata > Mammalia > Rodentia > Hydrochaeridae > Hydrochoerus > Hydrochoerus hydrochaeris. The sequence goes on from PVLA01005881.1 coordinate 119,354, forward strand.
GGAAAATGTTTTCTCCCAAAAACAAATACACATTACATATATTATTATAAACATTATTTGCTATAACACCATAAATGCAAATTTACCTGTTTTGGATCTGATTGCCCGTATATTTTATGTATTTTGTTTTTTCCATCAGTTTGGTGATTAGTGTATCTATGATCACTTTCTGATTCTGAAAAGCTTCTTCAATAAATTGATATCTTAAAGAAAAAAGCAAAAAGTTTCATAAGTCTGTGTAAAATGAGGGAAAATCCAAGTTAAAGGGACTATAAAAAACAGTATTTTAAAATACCAAATGTACACTAGAATGTATGTTTTCCCATTCTCTCAATTTATTAGTCAAGAAGGGATTAAAAGGGCTAACATCTAAAATATATAAGGAACTTTAAAAAATGCAAATTAAAACCACACTGATGCACGCCTGTAATCCCAGCACTCAGGAGGCTGAGGCAGGAGGATCACAGCAAATTATAGAGGCCAGCCCGGGCTTCATAGTAAGTTCAGGGACAGCCTGAATGACAAAGTTGAGACCCTGTCTCAAAAGAACAAACAAAACGAAACAAAACACTGATTCCATCTCACCCCAGAAAGAATAGTTAACATCAATTAATAACAAATCAACCAATAGCAAATGCTGGAGGGGCCAATGGAATGCTTCTCCATTGTTGGTGGGAGTGTGAACTGATACAACCATACAGAAATCAGTTTGGAGATTCCTCAAAAAGTTAAAACAAGAGGTTTCATTTGACCCAGCTGTGCTCCTTCTATGTATCTTTTCAAAAGACTTAAAACCAACACACCACAGTGATACATGCATACCCATGTTTATAGCAGCACTATTTCTAACAGCTAAACCTTGGGAAAAGCCATGTGCCCATCAACAGATGAATGGATTAAAAAATGTGATTGATATTTATATACCATGCAAGCTGGGCAAGGTAGTACACACACATAATCCAAGCACTCAGGAGACGGAGGCAGGACTTTCATGAATTTGAGGCCAGCCTGAAATGCATAGCAAGACCCTGTCTCAAAACAAAATAAACACACACACACACACACGGACAAAATGCAGTACTAGTGTGCCATAAATTTGAGTCATTTCTTGGTAAATGGATATACCGACATCATAATGTTAAGTGAAATAAATCAAATGCACAAGTTTAAATGACATGTTTCTCTTGTGTGAGAAATCAAAAGGGTAAATAGGGGGCAAATTGGGGACAGACATTGGGAAGTAGGAGAAACATGTTCAAATGGTGAGAGGAAGAAAGAAACCAGGAGTTTTTAAAAAAGAATGTAAAGGAAACATTTTTTTTTCATTAGGGAGGGGGAAAAGTGAAGGGAGGAGAGAACTGAAAAAAAAAAAAAAGAATTCAGACATCAGGTACAGGTATAAATTCCCTATGATGTATGGTAAATACATACTAACAAAAAAAGGCCCTTCCAGAAGGGAGTAGGGTCCTAAACTAGGCGTAATTGCACATGTCTATAATTCCAGCAAGATCACTGTGAGTTTGAGACCAGCCTGCACTACGCAGTGAGCTTAAGGGCAGCCTGAATTACATTGTGAGACACAATCTCAAAAAAAGCAACAAAAAAATGGGCATGTATAGATATTACTGATGGACACAACATTATTTCAGAAGCTTAAGAAATATATGACTATCATTCAGGCTTTAGAGGCTTATAAAGCTTATCTGGCAAAAAGTAATAGAAAATATATTTGTACATTTACTAACCATTCTGTAATTTCCTAAGTATGAAAGTTAGCTGGAAATAAACACTAAAGATCACTTTTAAACAATAGGCAATTTGTAGAGGACATAAACATATGTGTTAATAATAAACTGAGGAGGGTGGGTGAGGCAGGGCCTGAAGTGCTGTGATGAAGCCTCAACAACTCTTGCACAGTACTTAAAAATATGTATCTTGCAAGTGAAGATAATTTATTTTAGCAAACTGTGGCAGATGATGCAGAAGATCTTAAAAGATAGGCATTGATGTGGAAGATCACAAAGTTTTATTTTTATTTTTTCATAAAATATATACATACAGTATTTCTAAATATTTTACATAATATGAATTTAAATGTGTAAATAAATTAAGTCAGTTTTAAAAATAATGTTACCAGAGTTATTTAAAAAAGGGATATTCAATACTTCTATTAGATTTCCTTGCTACATAATCATAATCTATTATACTGACATTTAAAATTCTTAGGGAACTCAAACTTTAAAAATTTTTTCCACTTTTTTCTTTACTACACTGAGACTTTAGTATGGTATACTGCTAACAAGAGATGATCAAAATGGTTTATCCTATGTTGTTCTTAATCTCAGTGTAAAACCTTATCAATATTCCACTGAGTATGATGTTTCTAGTTACTTTAGTAGATGATCATCAGGTACTTTACTCCTAGTTTGCTAAGATTTTATGTCATTAATGTGTTTAATGTTTGCTGAATGTTTTTCCTACTTCTAGTGCAATGGTCCTGCAATTTTTCTTTTATCTTTCTAATATCATAGCATGATTACTTTGGGATACTAAATGTATTTTTTGTTTGTTTTTTGAAAAGGATCTCACTTTGTAGTTCAGGCTGGCCTTGAACTCATGGCAATCCTCCTGCCTCAGCCTTCAGAGTGCTGGGATTACATGCATGTACCACCATACCTGGCAACAAACTGCATTTTATATTCCTAAAATAAAGCAAAATTGACTGTGATTAACTGTCTAAAAATGACGACACTGCTATGTTTAATTCCCTATCTCTTAAAAATTTTAAATTCATTTGATGGATGAGACTGGCCTTTAATTTTTCATTTCTATTCCTATCAGCTTTTGGTATGAGGCCTATGCTGGCTTCATAAAAGTTAAAATCTATTCCTTTACTATCCCCTAGACAAGTTTTATATTTGTATGAACTATGTATATATTAATTAGCGAAGTTATTTGGACCTGCAGTTTTACAGGAAAAGTTCTCAATTGTAGATTTACATTAAAAGCAAGTTTAGTTTTCTATTTTGTGTTCATTTTATGTTTGTTTTAATTATAACAATTTTCTTTTTTCATGTAAAACCTTTTGTGGGAGTCAACACTGAAAACATCTATATGAAGAGCTTTGCTTTGCAACTAAGCTGTAGACGTGGCCATTCTGAAGGGTAAGCTGCGGGCAGTGTGGCATGACGTGGCGGGAGGCCACAACCTTGCATTTGCAGGATGCAGGCACATTTTCTGTGCTGTTTCCAAGCATTTCCAAGACTATCCACTCAAACTTAACGCCACTTCCCAATGCTATCAGCTCAAGTGTAACATGTACTTTTCTCGAACTATCTTTTGGACTTTTGTAAGAATGCCTTTGTTTTCTTTATGTGTTTAAGACAGAGTAATCTTTTAAGGAACAGAGAGATCATCAGCCCTCTCCTCATGTCATGACTCTTCTTTCTTCGTGTTACACAAGTCATCAGAGATCAGCCCCAATATTAACAATGGGAGAACTATACCTTTGAAGTAACTAATATTCTATCTTTTTAAAGTTCTTTAGGGTATGTATTAGGGCCTCCTTTCATTTTTACAATGGTTATCTAGGCATATGGCCTCTTAATCAAAGAGATCCGATCATTTAAATTTTTAGCAACTCAATTTTCCACTTTGACTTATTTCTGCACCTGTCTTTATTATGTGCTTTTTATGAATATACTTTTGAGTTTTATCTGCTGCTTTTCCTGACTGGTGATAAGTATTTAGAGGATTGACTTTTTTATACTTATACTATGAAATATATACATTTAAACATACTGTATTGTTGAGCTAGGGGGTTCCCTTAATTGTGGGTTCAGTTATAAATCTCAAGCCCTCACTGATACATATTTTCACTAACATTCAGATGAAAGTATTTTTTCTAATAGCTATTAGAAGTACTTTGATGTAATTTTAACTGTTTATTTTGAAATTATCTGAAGTGAAATTTGCAAAAGTACAGACATAACATACACCTTTACATAGATTAAGTTTTTCAAATTTTGCCTCCCCGTAGCCCTGAACCACTTAGTAATTCAATGTGCATTTCCTAAAAATGAGTGTCTTTTACTAACTCTACAGCACATTTATTAATTTTAAGTAAACTGACATGACAGTGATACAGTATCACATTGAATCCACAGACTATATTCCTATTATGTCATGTGTCTCAATAACGTCTCTGTACCTTTTACCTCTCTACTTCAGGACATAATAGCCCAGGATCATGCATCAGTGCACTGAATTTTCATATGAGCCTTGTTTCTTTACTTCTCAACATGATTTTTCTCTTCACTATTGTTTTCTAGATTAACTGCATAGGGGTTACACAGTTATCTTGCATGACTTCAATCTTTTGAAATTTGAGATTTTGCTTGACAAAACCTAATGGGCCAATTAAAATTTTGTCTTGGGCTAGGGATGTAGCTCAGCGGCAAAGCACATGCCTGGCAAGTGTGAGGTCGTGAGTTTGATTCCTGGTACCGCCCCCTTCTAAATTCTTTGTATGTTTGCAAAGAATGTAAATTATTATGTATAACATTCTATTACCTCCATAAAGTCACTCGTTAGTTCTTACTATTTTAATCTTACTGATATGCTAACAATTTTCAGTCTACTTGTTTTATCAATACAGGATACTGAAATTTTGTACTATGGATTTTTTGATATAAGCTTATGGTACACATCAATTTAGACTAACATATCTTTTAGGTTGAGCCTCTTACGAAGTTCCCACCTTTAATTAAAGTATTTTATCTGGTATATCAGCTTGCCTTTGGTTAATCTTTGTATTCTTACGAAGTTCCCACCTTTAATTAAAGTATTTTATCTGGTATATCAGCTTGCCTTTGGTTAATCTTTGTATGACACATCTTTTCCCATTAATCTATTTATATAGCCAAGATTTAGAAGTTTCTCATAAAAAGAAAGCAGCTAGACACAGTGGTACACCCTACCTGTAGTCCCAGCTACTCAACAGGCTGAAGCAGGACTGCTAGAGCCTAAAGTTCAAGGCCAGCTGAGGCCACCTAGTGAGAAATGGTCTCAGAAACAAAACAACAACAACAAAAAGCCAAATAACAAATTTTTCTATTTTGATTCTTATCTAATCTGAAACTGTGCCTTATAATTTAGGACATTTTGTTAATTTATATTTAGTATAATTATGAATGTATTTGTACATACAAAGACTTTTTTGTTGTTGTTCTTTTGTTTTTTCAGAGTGTTGCTATGTTGTTCAGACTGGCCTTGAACTTGCTGAGATCCTCCTGCCTCAGCCTTCCAGAGTCCTGGAATTACAGGCATGCATTGCAACGTCTGGTACCAAGACCTTTTCTCTTTAACCTATCTGTTTGTTGTTGATTTAGCTCCCTTTATTGGCCTAGTTTAGGCTGATTATTTCATTCTCATGTTTTATCTTGGCAGGCATACGTATTTTCACTATTCTTTCAGTGACGACAGTACACATTACAAATAAATGCGCGTCTTATTTTACCATGCAATATTTTTACCTCTTTTCTTCCTATTGTACACATGAACCTTATACACACATATGTACTACACATCAAGACAAGGCTTTGTTTCCTAAGCTAAGAGTCATCTACTTTTCCCCAGTATCTTGGTTGCTTTTTATTTCATTTGTCTCTTACCTAAAGAGTTTACCAGAGATAGACTTTCTCTGTCTGAATATCTTTCATTCACTCTCGTTTTTAAAGAATATGTTCATCAGATATAGAATTTTAGGTGTGTAGTTATTCTTTCCATACTTTACAAACCCTACTTTCTTAATTTTCCTGTTGGAAGGTTATACAACTTCCCTGAATATGCAGGAAACGGCTCTCCTCTGTAGCTCAAAGTTGTTGCCACTGCCCATCTTGTCAAACACTGCTTCACTCCTCCTCTCTTTTATGTACTTCTTGGGCTTCAGTACATCCAGGTGAGAACTTTTTTATGTTTATTTACTTGCCTATCTCTTCAACTTTTTAACCTTTTGTTTACTGTGCTTCATTCCAGGTATTTTCTTAATTTTCTTCTAGCTCATCAATTCTCATTTTCTCTTATATCAAAAATCTGTTGAACATCTTACTACTTACTTTCAGTCATTGTAATTTCAGTGCTGTCCTCTCCATGTAGTATAGTTTTCAGTTTTCCATTTCAAGCTTCCATTTGCCTTTTATCACACTGATTGTAAGACAGTGATTGTGGGTCTTTTTACAATGTTTGTTGTACCTGCTAAGGTTTGCTCCCACTGTCTCATTTTATGGCATGTCTGGTTATTTTTATATACTGGATTCTGTTTTGCAAAATTCTTTCACAAAATGAATCTGAGGCCCAGAATGCTTTCTTCTTCCTGAGAGGATTTACATTGATTCTACCAGGTATTTTGAAGCACCAGCAACATGATTTCATTATAAAACAATTTTAGGTGCTGAGTTTTGGAATTCATCGTTATGTTATAGACTTTCAGGGTTTCAACTCAAGCTAAGAGAAAGTCTTTACCTATCATGACCCCTTAAATCTAAACCCTGACTTCAGCCAGGCATGGTGGTGCATGCCTGTAATCCCAGAGCTCAGGAGGCAGAGGCAGGAGGATTGCTGCGACTTAGAGGCCAGCCTGGATGACAAGGTGAGTTGAAGGCCAGACTGAACCGCATAGCAAGACCCTATCTCAAAAAGACCAAAAATAACTAAGTAAGTAAGTAACTAAGTAAGTAAACTAAGAACTTCTCAGCCCTGTAAGGGTATGAAAATACTCTTGGGGCTGGGAGTTTATAGCTCAGTGGTCAATTGCTTGACTATCATGTGTGAGACTCTGAGATTGATCACTAACAATGAAAAGAGAAAAAAGAAAGATAAGCATATGCTTTGGAAGGGAAAAAAGTTCCACCACCCTCTGTTCACATTCTGACTCAATTCTGACCCAAGACTTCTTTATTACTGTTAGTGCTAAAACTTCTTATATAGATGATATATGAATTTTGTCCAGGTTTTCTATTTTCCTCACTGGAATAGTTGGTCCAAATTATCCAGTATGCCAATACTGGGTGCACAGGACATCACAAGTTAACTATATATTATCAATTAATCAAAATCCTAAGGCTGAAATCAGGGGCTGCTTACTCAAATGCCTATGGAGGTCAGATGGAGATTGTTATCAACTGGGAAACATACATCTCATTCCAAAGGGCACTAGGTTAATTTCAACCAGATGCTGACATGAATGTATACAGCAGCCATGTTCTGGAAAAAAGCTAGAAATCTGAATTTTAAAAAAACCCACTATATATATATATATATATTCTTATTTTATAACACTAGCAACCAATTCCATATTTCATAAAAGAGTATGTGAGCCAATGTTTCTCAGCTTGGAGTGATTCTGCTCCACAGGACATCTGGCAACATGTGAAAACATTTTAAAGTCATTTTTTAATCGTCAGAACTAGGGAGGAATGTGAGGGTGCTACTGGCACTGAGCTGAGTAAGTCAAGGATGCTAACCACCACACAACACATGATACTCCCCATCCCATAACACAGAATTATCTAGCGCAAAAGTTCAGTTCCGCTAAAACCTGGTACAAATCAGCATGCTACTGGCCAACAAAACACGTCTGCAGACTGCCACTTGGCTGGGTAGCAGCGGTTCTCTAGCTGTCATGAGGCTGCAGTGTAAATCTGTATACTTAATGGAAGATGCTGGTACCTATGCTCTTTGTGTTCTAGCAGTTGACAGTCCCGACATGTCAGTTTGTCACACGTCTCACAATAAAGCTTCAACTGCTCCTTTTTATGAAAAGGACAAAACACTGGTCTCTGACTAGTCACGCCAACTGCCTCTGCAGAAACAATGGGAGGCAAAGAGAAGAAAATTAATACAACTAAATACTAATTATTAGATTGTCTGTTTGCACTCAAATCCACCAATATAAAAGTACTGGTTTCATCTGCTCCCTAACTCTACTTGGTATTACAGATATTACAGCAGTAAATATTTCAGCACTTTATAACAAAGGGTAAGTAAGCTTTTCACTTTTATATGTATATATTTTACCAAAAACTTCAAAAACCTATGAATTTAAATGTGAAAAGCAACATAATGAAAGCCTAGTAATGTAAATTTTGTGTAATAAAAAGCTTTTGTTATCTATATAACAAGAAAATACCTCAAATCAGATTTCCATTAAGAGTGTCAAAAGGAAGTTATAAAATATTTAGGCCCATTCCTTGTCTCTTTACAGAAAAAATAAGAGGGAGCAAGAAAAAGTAATTTTAAAAAATTTGCTCTACAGTTACATAAAATTAAGACATCAGAAGAGTTGGGAGTATAAAGTACTGTAAGTAAATTCAAATTATAACACTATTTTGTATTGAAAAGAAGGGACACATTTAATGTTTGCTATTGTTCAAAATTAGTTAATATAGTAAAGTAGAAAAATACAGTGAGAGAAGAAAAAAGAAATGAAAGAATAGATTTATTACCTGGAGACACTTCCTCTTTCTGTCTGACAGTGTGGTCTTTTGTGAACTTCACCCTCTGATGAGCTCTAATACATGTCTTACAAAGCCATTCGACACACTCCACACAAAACCCGTTAGCTTCTGCATTGTCTTCACAGCTTGTGCATACCTAAAAATTCAAAGAAAAACATTCCAGGTAAATTTTTTAGAGAAATGAAGAGGTTGGCATACCATTAGTCAGTACTGTTTAAAAGTTTAAATTGACATTATGTGCTAAATTATACGCAAATGAATGGAAACAAATATTGGGTACATTTCTTATTAGTTCAGTATTCTAATTTAATTATTTCAGGCACTGTGCTAGGCGTTAAAGTGAGGATAATCAGGAACAACAAATAGTTCCTCCTCTTACAATACTTACAGTCTTCCATACAGAGAACAGGTTCAAATCCCAGTTCACTCACTGATTGGCGAACTCATCTCTAAAATGTGGATAACAGCACAGATTTTCCTAAGTATAAAGGTTCAATAGGTGGGTGTGGCCTGGCAAGCCACAGCCGCCACAGGGTGAGAACCATCAACATCTCCTGAGATCTATATCATGTTGGAACTTGGGACACTGGGAAATGAACCAACCAGCTCGATGCCCTGGGAAACCAACCACCAGCTTGGGGGCTGAGATTCAAACATCCACCCACCACCCCCCCTTAGCAAATGGGAGCCAGAGATCTGAGCACCTCTTGTGAGGCTGACTATATGCAAGCAATATAGCAAATAAGCGGGATTTCCTTCTACCATCTCCTTGAAGGCAAATATTTTTTTATTGATGTTTTATGCTATTGCTCTATTCAATATTCTATTTTGGTAAGTTCCATAAAGTTCTGTATTTTCTTTGATTTTCCTATATCTGACTGAAAGAACAACTATTGTGAAGAAAATGCGATATAATATGGTACCTATTGCTGTTATCCCAGTAACCTGCTGTGAAGTTCTGTACTATGCTGTCTCAATTGGCTTTGCTTTGTCTTGTTGTGATATTTTAGTACTTTAAAAATAAATAAAAATAAAAAGTAAATAATAAGAAAACACATCAGTAAGGAACTGATCAAGCTGAAACATGATATAACTAAACAGACAATGGACTTTAAAAAGCAATAGGAGGAAAAGAGAGTGCTCTAAAGGATATAACTGCATTTATGTTTAAGTGTATAGGCTTGATAACCACATTGCTAAGTTATTATTGGATCATTGAACAGAACTGTTTGCAGCCTCACCGTCTGAATGTCCACTTTGTTTTAATTTTGTAACTTGAACAACTGTATCTAAGAAGACAATATGTAATTTATCAACTAGTGATTTCTTACTTTTTTTTAAATTCTGTATTGTTTCTTCCCTTTTTTGTTTTGCTTTTTTTTTCTCTTTAAATTTAAAAAAAAAAAGATTCAATAGGTGGCAAATCACACAGAAGAATCACACTAATATGTAACTACTACTAAGAAGGAAGTATCTGAGAAGTTATAACGGTGCGTTTATGATGGAGAAACTACTGTCACTGTAGTGGAGTTGGAAGGCAGGTAAAGCAAGAGGAGATGACCCAGGAAAAGCTTTTCCTAAAAAGATCCTCTTAATAACCAAGGAAATAATGTAAACAGGTAGCCAAGAGAGGGACAGAAGTTTTGTGAATATGTCCTATTATTTTGGGAGTACATGGATGTTTTGTATGTAGTTGTACAAATACAAATTTCACAAGTTAAAACTCCAGGCTAAGGATGTAGCTCAGTGCTACACTCATCTTGGAGAAAGGATAAATATACATGTTCCATCTTAATCAGTTTTTACTTTCCCCATCCTCCGCTTTATTCCCTTTTCCATTTTCATGAAGTCTACCTTGCCATTTCCTATCATCCCTCTTTTATTTGGTTCTTTAAATTGTTTATATTTTGGGTTTCTCATAGAAGAGAAACCATGTGATAAATAGCCTAACATTGTGAGACCCTGGATCCAGGTCCCCAACACCAGCAAACAAAGACCCTAAATTCTGAAACATAAAGAGTGGCTTAACTACACAAGTGCACAAAAAACTGTTACAAGGAATTTTAAAACATCATAATTTTATCGAATACCTCCAGTACAGCCATGTGGCAACTGCTGTCTTTTTTGCTATTTTGTTAGGACATTCTACAATTTCCTCTCAGTTCCAATAGTTCTTTGCCATATAGAACTATTATTCTGTAAGCCATATTTATCCTTTACAAGATTGTAACAGTGAGTGGTTACTGGGAGGAAACAGCAATGCCAGAGGAAGAGAAAACCTGAGCTCGGTGGCTAGCTTTCTGCTTAGGTTCTGTGAGGACCACTCTACCTGCTGCTTCATACCCACAGCAGCAGTTTCATCCTATAGCAAGATAGCTCTACTCTGCAATTCTTCTAGCACTTGTAGAATCAGCTTTATTACAGCCTACTTCATACCAGCACCAACGTGTCAGAAGCCTGGGTCCCAAGCTAAACATTCAGACCCTGATGCCAGCCACGTGGCACCTCCCCGTCAGATGTTTGTGTGAAGTTCTATAGCGTCTTTCCCTAAGTTTGCACCATTTACTAGTGCCAGCCTTTTGGCTTTGTTTCTTCAGAGGCCTCCCACAGTTGGTACCTCTGCAATACTTATAAGAATTTTTTTCTAAGGCAAATAAATCAGACACTGAAGGTTAAATATCATGCGGCTTCTTTTATAGAAAAACTCAAAATATAAATAAAGAGCCAAATAAATGAGAGATGAAATAGGAAATGGGGAGGTAGACTTCATGGAAATGGAAAACGGAGGTGGACGTGGCGGGGACAGGAAAGGGATGAAGGCAAGACGAAAGAGGGGAGGGCTAGCAAGTAAAGTGATGGGACACATGCATGTATCAATTCCCCAAAGCAATGTAATTACTATGTATCACAAACATAATAAAAAATAATTGCTTCTCTTTTCAAACAACACCTTTATATGTAGTTAACAAATTTTAAGAATTAAAATGGGTCCTTAACTAACTACATCAAGACTAACATCATAATGACTACACTATCCTAGAGAATATCACTGTCCATGTCATCAAGAACAAAGATTCCCAACAAAGTGTAGAAGAGACCCAAATATAAATCAATACAGTAAAACCACATAATTCTAAATATGGCTGAGGAAAGAAGACCAACACAATGGCAATGAGAACACAGTGCCCATGTGGTGGTTCCCCAAAACAATTTTTTAATGGGGGTGGGGATTGGGAGGGCATGTGCTAAATATATACTGCCCTATACTCTGCGCCAGTCTGGTGTCACGGCCAGGGATATAGCTCAATCGCACAAGTGCCTGCCTGGCAAGCGTAAGGTAATGAATCCGATTCTCAGTACCAAAAAAATAAAAATAAAAAAAAAATTTAAAGTTGGTAGCATAGCAATTAGAATGTCTGTCCTCTGCACTAAGCCCTGCTTTGGCTTTTGATGCAAGTTCACATTAGGGAAAATTGTAAGTACCAGTGAAACAACAAAAAGAATTTTAATTAGTAATGATGCTAATTTATAAAGTTAACCTTAAATTCCTATACTTCAGGAAACAAAAAGCACAGAAATTCATATTGCATACTTTAAAAACTTCTGATAAATACAGCCAGTGATCATTTTTCCCTAGCTAGATTTAATTCCCTTTTAGGTCTTCTATTCCAAATTAAAGAAACTGCCTAGATCAGTGATGGTGAACCTTCTAGAGCTTTTAATGATGACAACCCACCATGGCACAAGTGTCAGTTTCACCATCACTGTGCTAGAGGTATCATCAATGAATCAAAGACTCTTTCCAAAAGCCAGGCATGGTGGTGCACACCTGTAGCCCCAGGACTAAGGAGGCTGAGGCAGGAGGATCGTTGCAAGTTTGAGACTAGCCTGGGCTACAAAGTGAGCTCAAGGCCACACTGAACTAGATAGTGAGACCCTGTCTCAAATAAACGAACAAACAAACAAACAAACAAACAAATCCTCCTTCCAAGGAGACCAATATACTACAGTCAGCACATGCTTGGCTAAGCCCTACTAGAGCGCCACACCTCATCCTTATGGATCTAATATTTCAATTTAAGAGGCCAATAAAATGTTCTACAAAAAGTAGTAAAGAAAGATTTCATTGGATCTCTAACTCTAATACCCAGGCTGCTTGGCTATAATTCCAGCAGCTGGAGGGATGCTGAGGACAAAAAAAAAAAAAAAGATAAAAAAGGAAGTCCCAACATCTGGACAATAGTACCAAATGACACTTTCAAAGCAGCTTTCGTATTAGCTGGCCATGGTGGTGCATGCCTATAATCCTAGTACTTGGCAGGCTGAGACAGGAGGATCGCAGCCTGTGGGAAACCAGTCTGCACAGTGAGTTTACTGGGCTATACAGCAAGATCCAGTATCAAAAAATGAAACAAAACAAAACAAGCTAATACCATGTAGAATAGAACACTTACTCAAAAATGTAAAAATTTACTGATCAAGATATACTTTTCATATGTATCGTTAAAAAATTCATCATCAATACACACCAAAAAAAATGAAAAAATGAGACAAATAAAAATCTAATTGACAATGTATAGCAAACAAGTAAAACAAATGTGTAATAATGATGTCATACAATGTCTTTCTTTGGAGAGGGAACAACAGGGCTACAATGAGGAACTTCTGTCCTGACCCTGTTTTATTTCTTAAACTGAGCTAATTAAAAAGTTATTACATGACTTTATAGATGAATGGCCTGAAGTCTGGTTGGCTTCATAGTTGAGCTCTGCACAGTTTAGGCTGTCTCATAAGCAAACAGGAAAGGCTCAAGATGTGTACACTTACCTGATTAGACTTTTCCACTGTACTGCTGGGAACCTCAGTAGTGTCCTTCACAAAAAAATTATCTATGATGTGTCTCTCGGCACATTCTTGGCTGCAAATTGGACATCGAATGACTCCAACTGGGAAAGACAAAGTGACATTCTGTGTTGAGTACTGAGCTAACACATATCATCAACTCTGAGTCTTTTCACAGCATCATGCCACCGATGGAGACCACTCTAACAAATCCAGACATTGGTTTTCTATATTAAAAAGTCTGAGTCAGTCCTACACCTACATGCCTAGGCTGGCAAGCTAGCAGTTGGTGTGTGGAAACAGAACTCTCTGTGCTACAGGTCTCAGGAGAGGTCTCTATAGCCCATGATGCTGTGATGTGACGGCATTTCAGCTGAGGACTCGCTCCCATACAAAATTCTTCACCAGGGATCAAACTCATGACTTCATGCTTGCCAGGTAGGCACTTGTGACGCTGAGCTATCTCCCCCACCCTCTCATATGAAATTCTGTAGAAGTAAATGTTAACCTATAGGAAAAACAAGCTTTCCATCAATCAGTGTTTCTTACTGGACCTGGCTCGCAGCAGTACCCTCCACTGCTCTGTTCCCAAGATTTCACTAGAAAAGTCCCTGGAAAAGCTGTATGCATTTGATAAAGAGCAGAGTTCAGAGAGTATTCATCTTAGCCTGAGAAGAACTCTGACCCTCTGGATTCCCAGTGCATTCTAAACTATTGTGTCTTTTATCCTTTGTCATACCGTCACCCAGGTGACTGGGGGTCTAATCAGGCCCTGAGAACTGGTGCCCTGTACAGGGACTCATCCAGCCTGGATGAGTAAAAGACAACCACCTTGAGTGGACTCTGAGGCCTGAAATGTTGCAGGACTTTGTGGGACAAATACAAAGATGTCCAACAAGGGAACAAAAAGAAAACTTTCAGGGCTAAATATGGGGCCAAATTTGCCAGCAGAGGAGCAATGATATGTACAGCTGCTCTGCATGTTATTAAAGCAGCCTGGTGCCCATATACCCACTAACAATGTGTCCAAATAAAACAAGAAGTGATTAAATTCAATCCTTGGTTCCCTCAAGCAGGCACCTTAGATACTGAAGATTGGGGGTGTGTGGGAGAAAATCTTCAAAGAGCCCACGGCAGCAGGGAGGGCCTCTCCTGAGACCTTTGCCACATGGAATTTTGTTTTATCTGTGGTAAGCTCACTATGATGCTAGCTGCTGGCAGCTTTAGCTCTCAGGGTTTTAAAAAAAAAAAAAAAGTAACAAGTGCAGCAGCTGCTCCCCCTTCTGAGGGAAGGAAACCAAAACCTAGTACTGCCCTGGCTCGCTCTTCTCAAAAGAGTGCACACAGGTGATAGTGAAAGGGATTGTCCCTGGTGATCACCACCTTCAGAGATACTTGGAATAAAACTGCCTTGGCCTAAAAAGCCTGAAGGAAAGCCACCTAATGCAGCTCTGCCTAGATACTTGCAGATTTTAAAGGAAGCCACTGTCTAGAAGCTTTTGGCTCTCTTGCATACTTTCTGGTGGGCACTCAACATGAAAATCACCTCTTATGTGTTTATGTGCCTTCTGAACTTAGATGGTGAAGTATCTTAGACAAAGTGTTATTAGTAATGGTGCCCAGAGTCCACTTACAGCAGGGCCCTTGAAGAATGCCCTAGATTCATACTGCTTGACTCCTTATATCAAACATCTAGCAAAGACATGCCTGTCTCTCATTTTCTTCATTTTGATGTGCAACTAAAAAACCTTATTGTAGAACAGGCCCAAAAGAGTGTAACAGATCGTGATCCCCAGGATACAGATGAAGAGATGTTTTCTGGAATGGGGCAATATGCATGCCTTGAGGAACAGATTTAATGCCCTGACGAAGAGTATCAACAATTAGCTAATTTGATGAAAAAGACCTGGTATGGTCTCTGAGGATGGTGATCCTGCCCAATCATTTTTACACATTCTCCCAAGCAAGGCCCAAATGAGTTTTTTACCCAACCTGTGGCAAAATTATAAGAGGCTGTCTGTGGACAAGTTTCTGACACCCATGCTACAGATATCTTACTCCTCCAACTGGCCTATGCTAATACCAAACGAGACTGTGAACGGGCATTAGTCCAGTAAAGGGAACTAGTAACATAAGGAATATATATTCAACCTGCCAAGATATAGGAACTGAATTATATAAAACTAATTTGATGGCCCCAGGTTATGGCAGGTTTTGCTGAAGGGACTTATGGCAGTAAGTCAACTGTGGTAAAATTGGACATGTTCATAAAAACTGCAAGGTCTTGCTCAATCTGGGTGGGCCAATGCTGTAGCTAAATAAAGCAGCTGAAGAGAGTAATGTCTTGGGCCTAGATTCCTCAGGTGCTATACCCAGTCTCTGCCCTTGCTGCATGAGAGAGGCACTGGGCTAAGCATTGCTGATCTGAATACCTTGAGGATGGGATGCTTCTGACAGGAAATGCGGTCCAGGTATTGCCTCAAACACCGCCCCCCATGAGAAGTAAACAATGCCAATCAGAACCTTGCTAAGCTTTATCCAATTCAGACCCATTCAGCAACTTCAACAGCCATAGATGTGGCTCCAAAGGACATTATTTCCTTTGAGAGGGAAATAGCCCAAAGCACAGGATTAGACCATCCTGCAGCACAACGAGTGGCCCTCACTGGAGATCGGGCCACTCACGTCCCTATGGGACTTTAGGCCCCACCTCCAGGACAGATAACTCATTTTTGGTAAAGCTGACTTAAAATTACAAGGAGTAACTATTTTCCCAAGCATTATTGACTATTGTGATAAAATTAAAAGTTCTTCTTATACAAGATATTTAGGTATTTGAACAAGGTTATTAGATTGGTTTTGTTGCACTTAGATAAGTCTTCCTTTATTAAATATAGACAAGTCCAAAGAAGCAAGACCTTGCCGGAGTCCAGCTGCGGCAGGGCTCAGGGGTCCCAAAGGTGGTCAGGGAGTCAGAGAGTGAGAGACAGAAGATACTGCACACCCGTATGTGAGTGAATCTGAATCTATTTTATTTTTCAGAAGTGGGAGTATTTATTTGCTAACTTTTGGCAGTAACTTAAACCCCAAGCAGGAAGCGTCCCAGGCTTAGGGCCAGGCAGCGATAATCTTAAACAATATGTGTTAATTAACTTTTTTCACCTTTGTTAAACTTTAATCTTGTTACTTAATTAGCTTGCAAAAGCAAACATGCTATACCCTAGCCCCAATACTTCCTGTTCTATTTATATTGATTCTTTTCTTTGTTGGCCAGATTTTCTTTCT